>PVIA01019220.1:0-11005 GCA_004024845.1 Tonatia bakeri | reverse complement strand
GGGGACCTGCTCCTAGTCACGTCTCAGGGAGGAGTTCCTTTCCATCCCCCTAGCCCAGAGCATGGCCATAGCTATTTAGCATATTCAAGCAACTGGCCCAAGGCTATAGGTATGTTAAATGACCATGCCATGGATTAGCTGCAAAGCTGCCCTGCATGTTCTTGCTCTGTGTGCCCCTTCCCCCAACTCACACCTGTGGGGGCGGAGAAGAGGTAAAAAAAAAAAACATCCTAGAGTCTCTGGACACCTTGAGTTCTGGGCCCCATTTCAAATGTCCATTTGGGGTCCCCCCCCTCTTGGCTGCACCCTGTAACAGTAGCAGTGGATTGTATGTTGACTCAGCCATGTTCCAGCTGGAACTCGCTGCCAGCTCTGTGGCCTGGCACTGACTCCTGTCCAAGCCCATCCACTGCCTATTCATAACTAAATGCCTGACACGGGTGCTGTCACTGTCCAGAGACCATGCCGGTCACTTTCATCTACCAGCTCAGACCCCTGGATGCTGATGCCTTCCACACCCCTGTAACTGAGCCCACTGTTCCCCATCCCTGTAGGCCAGCCCCACAGCTAGACTGATGCCCTTGACCTTGACCTGTGGACATGCTGTAACTGCACGTTGATGTTTAACATGGCAAGAGGTTAGTCATACATAATAGGACCAGCCATAGACATTTCCAACATATCCCTTGCACATGATGCTGTCAAGAAAAATGGCTTTCACCAGCAACACCCATGAACTTGACTTGCATTAACATTTATGTCACAAGAGAGGGTCTTATAAAAAGCAAAGTACATTTCAGTTTCTTAGTAAGGGAAAATGCTTGGGACAGATGAAGATCAAATTGTTGAAGGTGGTAAGGGAATGGATTGCTTAGACTCTCATTTTCCTTGCTTATTTATTCTTTCAGTCCAAGCCTGTCCCTTGTAGCAGGGCAGGGAGAGCGAATACTTTAGGTTCCAGTGGCCATCTGTAAGTGACCATCACAGGATGACACACAATAAGCAAAGACTCAGCACCAAGATGAATAGGCATGTAACACAGACATTTGTCAGCCTTGGTCCCTGTCCTGGTTGCATGCAGGTCTAGAGAATGGCCAGGACCCTGCAGAGCCCTCCACTATGGTGCGGGAGATCCTGGTGTTGCTTCAGGGCACAGGCTCATTTGCATGGAGTACTGTGACTGTGGTCTGCCAGCGAAGGGAACTTGCTGCAAGGACAAAACGCTGGAGAAAAGGAAAAGACGGGGAGTGAATAAAAATAGGAACTGGCTCAATGCTCAGACAGACAAAACTCTCAGTGAATCTGGTCCTTCAATGAGTAGAAATACCTCATTTGAAATAGAACACCCTCCACCCCGCCCCCGCAAGCTTATGGACTTTCTGTTTTTGCCACATTAAGGTCCTGACAAACGGGTGCAGCAGTGCTGATGCAGGAAATGAGGGGAAGAGCAGACATTACATGGATATTCCATTCCTCCCTTCTATGCAGACAGTGCTGGCGGCTGTGTGCTGGTTACCTAGGAAACAGCTTGGATGTGAAACTCAGAAAATGTGCTGTCAGGCGGCAGTAGATGCTGCTGCTGAGGGTTTTTTTTGTTTGTTTGTTTTTTGTTTGCTGGCATTGGGTGATGCCGGGCCATTGTCTTAAATCCTCTGAACTGATTTCCTTATGTGCAAGGAGGAGAGAATATCTACGTTGAAACTGTGTGAGTGCATGAATTATGTGTGTGTGCAAAGCACCTTAGTCAGTTGCAGGACACAAAGGAGCTCAGTGTGGATTTTTTTCCTTCTTTCTTGCCTCACAAGCATACCACACTTACAAGGCACCATTGAATAAATAGGATATAGATCTGATATAGAAAGTCCGGTTAATGAATGTGAAGGCAATTCTATTTTTGTAACAAATGATATTTAACAATAAGAAAATTCATTATGTGCTGTTAGATGATAAATACTTTATAAATCAAAAAATCATTTAAACATACAAATACTTCTAATTTATCACTTTTGTAAAATTGAATTTTTTTTTAATTTAATGTTTTAGATCCTCTCTGAATGAGCACAGCTGCATAGCAGGGGTGTGAAGGGCCTCAGAAATAGCACCCCCTTTTGCTCTACTTGAGTTCAGACCAAATGAGAGATAGGCATGGGAGTTGGATATAATGGCAACATGGCAGCATTATTGCTAATAAAATACATGTTACTGACCTGTGCAGAAATAATGAGCCTTTTAATGCTTCTCCTTAGAATTGGTAAGACTTCATACCCTCATCCCAGGGAGCACTGGACAACTGTGGCCACTCCCCGCCTTAGTACCCAGGTCAAGCTTGCTACGGGACACAGGCAGCTCACAGCACACTGTCAGTAGGCAGGCCAGTATCAGAGGGATGCAGCCAAATTAGAGATTGTTGACCATGTCTGCATCTAAGACTTCAAAGACGTTCGGGCTACACGTTTCTAGTTAAAGAAGTGCATCCCCCTTCAGGACAACGAGGCCCTCATCTCCCCAACATCTAGAATTGAGGTCACTGTGCCCCTCAGCTGAGCCTCTCTCTTAGCATTACCTTCAGCTAAAGAGAGCTGCCTCATCCAAAATCATGGTCCCTTCCTAGGGGTCACCTTACATATACGAGCTGGTCCATGGGGTAAGGTAAAAACATTAAGCCCTCGTGCTTCAACTTGGGACATCTCCGAAGGTCCATTCCAGATCTCCTGCTGGGATTGGCAGAGCCCTCTTTAGGGACTGCACAGTTCAACTCTTCACTGTCCCAGTCTCATTTCCCTCATTCCCTAATGTGCTCCTTGTACAAATTTCTCTCTGACTTTGCTTCTTGAGGAACTGATCTGACACAATTTTCCAAGAAACTAAATCATGCATTTAGATGGTAAGTGATGGACTTTACCATAAAAAATTACATCTGGGAACTCATGTTCTTTTGTAATTTTCTTAATATGTTTATAGGATCATATTTCTCCAGTTTCTTTTTTGTGTTCCAACTCTTTCTCTTAGTCATGTGATGGTGGACTTCTGGCTAGTCTTCTAATTTCTCACCAAATTCTTCCCTATTTTCTGTCCCTGTATCTTACTTGCTTGTGAAGTTTGCTTGACTTTACCTTCCAGTGTCTCAGTTAAGTTTTCATTTGTGCTCTTGTATTTTTTGAATTTCTAAGAATTTTTCTTCATTCTTTAAACTTTATATTTGTATGGCATTCTGTTCTTATTTCATGGATGCACTAACATCTCTTACCTGAGGAATTTCATATGATTTTTAGCAGATGTTTTTGTCTTCCTACATGATTTCCTCCATGTTTTTTGTTTTCATTTGTAATCTTTGTTTGAACCTCTGTCTTTCATGATAAAGGCTCTCTTCAGGCATCTGGTCATCTTAGGTTATATGCTCCTTTTAAAAAAGACATGAAGGAGCTAATTGGAAACTCTGAGCCCATGGGTAGAGCATTTAACATGTAAATATTTATTTAATCCCCTGAATAAATTGGGGCCAACTATGAAGTTTTAGGGGGAACAAAGAGTCCACATAGAAGCCTGCCCTCACCTCTGACAAGCTGGGGCTCTCAAAACCATCCTCAGCTTCAATGATTTCCCAGAAGGACTCACAGAACTCACTGAAAGATGTTATACTGAAAAATGTTAAACCATAAACCAAACTTTTGGTTATGGTTTATAATGGGAAAAGAATACAGCTTCAAATCAGCCAAGAGCCCTGGCTGGTTTGGCTCAGAAGGCTGAGCGCCAGCCTGCAGACTGAAAGGTCGCCGGTTTGATTCCAAGTCAGGGCACATGCCTGGGTTGTGAGTCAGGTCCCCAGATGGGGGTGTGCAAGAGGCAACCAACTGATGTTTCTCTTGCATGTCAGTGTTTCTCTCTTTCTCCCTCCTTTCCCCTCTCTCTAAACATAAATAAATAAAATATTTAAAATTAGCCAAGAGAAGGGATACATGGGGAGAAGTCCCAGAGGGGTCCAAATATAGTTCTAGTCATCCTCTCCCCTTGGAGTAGTGGACAATGTTAATTCCCAGCATCAATGTGTGACAACAAGCACAGAGGCCTGCCAACCAAGAAAGTCCAGTTGAGCTGCTGGTGTCCAGTGTTTTATTGGGGCTCCACCACATACTGCCTGCATAGCCCCCTTTATACTCCAGCCCCTTCTGAAGGTTGAACTGACACCTTTAGTCTCTAGCTCCTAGGAGATCTTGACTGGTTCCATGTGGCCCAGAGCCCCTGTCATAAACCACACTGATAGACTGGTGCACAAAGCCCCCAAGCAAACAAAGACTTTGTATTGGGCAGGACATTCTAGGGTCCTAAAAATCACCTCCCAGGAACAAGGACAAGGGCCAGACCTGTCTTTGGGTAAGATCAATTCTTCACTACAAAGGTCACCTTGTGACCTTTAGCAAAGACTCTGCTAAAACAAAGCAATCATCTTGGTCTGCGCATTTGTATTTAATAAAGCATTTATTAGACACAGCGATAGCAAACAACTAAGCAATTCACCCTATAGAGCCATTACATACATTTTCATACTTTTGTACTAAGTTGATTCTTTTCCCCTCTTGATCTGCTGTTATATGTACTTACGATAAACTTGCACAGAATAACATAAAAATTAGCTGATGGTTTGCTAAATCCAGTTCTTCCCCATGTCAGTCACTTTATTACATTTTGAGGAGACATTAACTCAATTTCTCAATATATTTGTTTATCAATATCAATCTTTTCATAAGACCTGTTCACACAGGTGGCTGAATATGGCCAACAAGGCCAGTATTATGTCATGTCATCGTAAGGCAACCTGAGAAATGAGAGTGACAAGACTCTGCCACATTACCAGAACCCCAATACATTATTGTTTTAAGTCCTCACCTGAGAATATTTATTGATTTTAGAGAAATAGGAAGGGAAGGGGAGAAGGGGAGGAGGGGGAGGAGGGGGAGAGAGAGAAACATCAATTGGTCGCCTACCATACACTCCCCGAACCCGCAACCTAGGCATGTGCCCTGACCACTGTCACATCCTATGATGTCTGCTGAGTGGCACTGCTCAGTTTCGCAGCTTTCCATCGGACCTGATCAGATTCCAAAAGCAAGAATGTCTCAGCAACACATGGCTCCTGCCTTCAGTCATCTAGTATAACTGGGCAAACAGACAAAACCACCTCTTCCTCCGAGTCTCTCTCGAGGCACCAGTAGAAATATTAGATTTCCCTCATTGCATGCATCATTTATACATTCCTGTATCCTTAGCTACCATTCCTCCTTACCCATTTATCATTTTATTTTTACTGAATTTTTGCACTTTTGCTCAGAAAGGATTTAGGTTGGGCCACTGTGCTAGTCTAGGTGCCAGCAACAGTTCCAGCAAGTGCCTCCTCCCCCGTCCACTTCTGTTTATACAGGGTGGGGCTACAAAGGCACAAAACTGGTGGGCTTCCGTGACCCCTAGGACGCACAGCTGTGTTCACTGTTAGCCCCAACTTTGCCAGATGAGATAAAGGCACAACCCACTCCGTAAGGCCGTCATGAATTCTGACATAAAGATTTAAGGTACAGTGGCAGTTTCTTGCTTAGGGATCATCCCTGCTACTGGCATTTGTCCTGGGACCACTGCATCAGGCAGGAAAAAGAACATTGAGGTCACGTGGGGAAGAATTTTAGAGCACTGGCATGTCCTCCCACCCTGCTGCCCACAGCCCACAGAAAAGTGGAGGGGTCTACGCAGCTCCTCCAAGTTGAGTGTGAGTGCACGCTCATGAAGGTGTGTGAGCTAGCCCCTCATGCCTTAATCATTACCTGTTCCAATGATCTATCAAACTCTTTCTCAGCACTGAAGTGTGTTACTTGATCTGAAGAAATGTGACTCCGTGGTCCAAACTCCTATAACACCTTGTATCTCAGTCATTTCATGGTATTTTGCACATTTGCCCCAGCCCCCAGCTATGGGAAACCCAGCCCAGAGTCAGGGTCTGTTACCACCAGCACCCATTTGTGGCCTCCAGGGCCCCTGGCATCAGCCCTACTTGACAACCATCTTCAGAGAGGCAGCTTTGCAGAGAGGATGCTGCCCTCTCACTTACAAACTGCCATCCACTAACCAAGCAGCTCTTTGTGGGTCCATAGAGAGTTGTTTATAGATCAAGTGACTATAGGGCCCAGCAGAGCCTCGAGTGGTTCCAAAGTGAGTCCTGGAGGAAAAGAGGCTCCCTGCTCCCTTCTTGAATTCCCTCTGTACCATTTCCTGTAGAAACCATTTCCATTTCATTATGAAACTCTCCTCCCCATTAGAATGCTTCTCTGACATCACCCAAAATGTTATGGGTATTTCAGATTTCAAGATTATTTCGTGTCCTTTAGTCAGAGGGATAGTTTCAATTAATGTCCGAGAGCTGGCTAGTAATTGCCTTTCAAATGGAAATTTTCTGGAATTTGCAAGTAGAAATCTTTAACTTCCAGGTAGTCTGACATGGTCTAACTTACTTAGAAGCCATAACTTGGCTTAGATTAACCTGTAAACCCACTCAGATGGCCCTAAATGGTGTAACGTTTGTTTAACCACATCCTGTAATTCGCTAAGAGTTTAACACAAGGGCTGGAGACTCCCTTCTGTTCAATTGGTTTAACTCCCTTCTGTACTTACGCTGCTCCTGAGTTGACAATTGCCAGACCTGTCCCTTCAGTAACAAGCTCAAGAACAGCCTGAGGCCAGCCAAAGCTTCTACTGACCTCCTCGTGAACTTATCACGTTATATCCTCATTCTAATACTAAAATCTCCTCCGGGGGCGGTTTTATGCCATTTTTGAACACATGATACATGTATAGGCATGTTTTCTAACTGTGTATGTGGAGGAATGTCCCCAGCTATATCTGTGATGAGGAGGCTCACCTTGGTGTTTACACAAGATTTCCCTGAATAAAGACAAATGTGATCTTTTCTTTCCTTTGTTGGGGACACACTTTGGGAAGTGACCCCCAGTGTGTCCTTGCTTGCTGACTCACAATAAAGTTCATTCTCTCTCATAAAATCTTCTCGGAGTTGCCTTTTGGCTGGCAATTACTAAGTGATTGGACTAGGTTCTGCCCCGTAACTAACCCCAGGGGTCATTGTCGGGTGGCACTTACAGCCCTCTGCCATGAGCTCCGCCGGTCTGAGGCCCACGTGGGTTATCGTGCAGATCATCTCTCTGCGCCATCACCCTGGTCAGCTTCCTGACCTGTGTGGGCTCAGGCAATCTCACTGACTCCATTTAGTTGTCTAAGCCACAATGGCCAAAGGGGAGCCTTACATGCCTTCTGTTTCTAATGCCAGGTAGAGAAGCGTTCCCCAGTTAGACACAACACCCCTCCCCTAATACACTCAGGTAAAGTAGACACAGTCCCTTCACAAAGTCTGTTCAAACATTTCAGTTTTCATCCAAACTTTTACCTTAGTCACACCAACTATTTCATTCCCACATCCTTTCAATGTAACTGTAGACCCTGTTAGGACTTCACCAACAAGCTGCAGGCAAAAAAGAGGGCACACACGAAACTGACAAGCTCAGGGGAGGCCTGCATGGTGACCTTACAAACTCAGGCCTAACATAATCACGTGGGATGGTCTGAAATGAAAACTTCCTAACTAAAAGCGGGTCAGGGCAGGTAGTCATGTCCTAGGGCAGCATGCCTTCACAAAGTTAAATCTTTGCCTTAACTGAACGTCTTCGTTGTCTTTTTGCATCTTTGATAACATACCTTTGGAATGTCAGAGTGAACACCTTTTCCGAACCCCTCGTTGTCATCTTGTTGACCAAATACCATCCCTATGTGCTGTAAATGTTAATTGTTAACTATCCTGTACCCACAATGTGAAAGAAGCATGTGTCCCTCTAATCTATTCTTTATCTAATCCCAAAACATTTCCCTGCTTTGCTTTCTCCTGCCTTCTTAATCTATCACCAATAGATTTTGTAACCCCCTTATGTCCTCCCCTTTGATTCTGATGTATAAAATAAGTGGTAAAACTGCCATTTTCCTGAGCATTTTCTCAATCCATGGATATGTTGCTCCCGGCAGGTGTTGTCAGTTTGGCTCAAATAAACTCATACGAATTCTTACAGGTTTGGATACTTCTTTTTGACAAAGTTTTGGCATCATGGTGCATGGGGCCCTGGTGCAAGACTCCCACGTCAGGGAGTCCCAGAAACATCTCTTCCTCACCCCCTGACCATTTGACCTTCTCAGGTGCACCCATCTTTGGGTCCCTACACAGGGGTGGGCCAAGAGACGTAGGCCCTTTTATCAATCCTTATTTTGATTAGACTGTAGGACCATCACATCAGGCAAGTCCAGGTCAAGTTTCTCCTTATAACCTTTTCCTTTCTAATACACAAAATAGAGACAGACTCATAGACAGAGAGCAAGCTAATAGCTGGAGGGGGCAGGAGGGGTTGGAGATATTGAACAAAGAAGAAAAAAGAGAGAAGGAACTCATCATGGACAGGGAAAAAGTTCAGTGATTGTGTGGTGGGGGAGCAGAGGCAGAAAGAGGGTATAGGGGGATAAATGGAGATGGAAAAAAATTTCATCCACACTTGGGTAAGTAAGGCAAGTTGGTTTAAGACCCTTCAATGTGGGGAGACAAGCAGCAGCTCTCATTAGTCCCCCCAACTTCTGGTAGTGTTCCAGTAAGACCTTTATTTTCATCCCACCTATAGATGCCCACTTTATTTATCCTACAATTGTTTAAAGATTTCTATCCTACTAGATGGGTCTCTTGACTGTTCCTCCCCACTGTCTTTCCCCTCATTGTCTTGCAAACACCAAACACAGAATACCAAACAGAATTTCTGTTGTTCTCCCATGGAGTCAGGACATGTTACTTTACCTACATAGATGTTTGACAACATGCATGGAGTATTGCCAACCAGGGAAACTCACCCGAGCCTTCTGTTCAGAGTTTTTATTGTGCTTTGGGTTCACGTTTGTGGATGTCCTAGCCCACCCATCCCAACTCCCTCTCCATATGCAGTCTCCCCTTGGCCTTAGAGGTGTATGCAGGCATGGTCTGCCCTTAGGGTGACTCAAGGAGAGAGAGTTATATGTACACTAGAAGTGGGCTTGGAGGGGTGCAAGCTTTGAGTGCATATGACTTTTCAGTTCTATGGATGTCTCCCCTGGGGATGGACATAGCCAAAAGAGGGAAAATCATGCCTGCCGTTGGAACAGATACTGTTATCTAGTAAATCGCATTAACCCTCATCAAATCTTTAACCAGATTGCGTTCTTTTACCAGCATAACTATACTATATTACCTCTGGTTTCAGTTTACCAGGTACTAGGTGTTCCAAAAGGTCTATAAAAGCATATTACATCTATAAGAGTAGGTGCAGAATGATAGCCACAAAAGATTCTTTGACCTTCTCTCCTTGCCAGGTTCTCAAGAAGCCTTGGAAAAGAAGCCAAGGGGTTGGGAGGCCTCTGAAAGCCTCGATGGCTGCAGCACATCACTCATGGACAATCTTTGTGCCTGAAGCTATGTGGGCCACTCACAAAGTTTGCTACCACCCTACACTCCCCATGCTCTGCTTCAGACTATGACGAGAACTGCGGACAATTTTACCAAAACACCAATATCATCACCAGAGAACTATAGGAAATCCAGCAAATAGTCCCTAACAACTGTCTGGCGTTGGACCTGGTCCTGGCTTCCCAAGGGAGCAGCCATGCAATTGTCAAAGTAACCACCATACATGTCTATACCACCACCAAAAATATTCACTGCAATCCAGAAATGCATCCAACTGTCCCCATCACCCTAACTCCACCATTTAAGCGTGCTGTAGGCCCAATGTCTTTGAGCCTTCTCAGCTACCTTTCTTCAAACTTTAAATTATGGTTTGACTGCCTCATTTAACCTTTAATAATAATTCTTTTTATCACAATCCTAAATTTACCTCTTGTGAAATCCTGGATACCTAAGACCTTCTACACCTGTCAGTCTAGGAACATGCTCAGCAGACAGTAACACCTAGTCCTTCAGGGCTAACAAGAATGTGAAAGCCAATCCCCACCCCCCAACAATGGACTGAACCAAAGTCAATCTCACCATGACTGGCCTGCCATCTGTAACAGTATTTAACAACATACTGTGTCTGTATGAAAACAACAGAGGTGATGACCAAGTGTTCACAATTGCACATTTCTTACCATGTATTTTGAGTCACCCAACTTTGGTCAAACTTTCACCCATCCACAAACCAGGAACTTGGGTTTATCCCCAAGTTTAAACAATCACATGGGTGAAGAAATTGCTGATGACAGAGAAAAATATTCCTGCTGCAGCAACCTAACTTTGTGCCTGTTTCCCTGACCCTTGTTTCCTCCTCACCCACAAAGCTCTTGCCGGTCCAGCTCAAGCCTCCCCTGCCCCCAAAAGAAAAGGCTATCCTGTGTGATTACAGACTCTCACAGGTGCCTGAGCTTAGGGCATTCTCCCTATTGCGATAGTATTTTCGATTAAAGCTGCTCCATATCTAAGTCCAGATATGTGTTTCTTTGACAATAGAGTCCCATAGAAAAGAATGTTAGATAATTTCCCTAGTATGAGCACCATCTAAACATGATAATATTGAATGCCAGTCTGGCTTCCTGTCTCCCAGGAGGCAGGTGACTGACTGTTTTGGGGCTGCCATTACCCACAGCACTGGGCCAGGCCGGAGTGGGCATGGTGCATGGGTGTGGGCGAGGTCTGAAAAAGGATGAGGTCTCTGTCAGCACCACCATATTGCCCACCCCAACCTCCCCACCCCTTTTCCTGCTGCAGATTCACAATGGAGCCTGTGCCCTCTCCAAGGCCAGCTCTGTTCACTGCCCCAGTCATGCTCCCAGGCTCCCTCCTACCCTTCCCCACCCATGACCCACTGAGCTCAATGGCCAGAGGCCAATATGGATGTCAGTGGCATAAACTGCACTGCTGGAAGAGCTGGGTGGGACTTGTGCCAGGAGACAC
>PVIA01019219.1:0-11033 GCA_004024845.1 Tonatia bakeri | reverse complement strand
CATTTAGAATGGAAGGGCAGATAAAGTGCTTCTCAGACAAGGCCAAGTTAAAAGAGTTCATCATCACCAAGCCCTTATTATATGAAATGTTAAAGGGACTTACCTAAGAAAAAGAAGATTAAAAATATGAACAGTAAAAAAAAGTCATCAAATGGAGGGTTAGCAACAGGGAAGTAGGAGGAGGAGGGAGGGGGAAAAGGTATAGAGAATAAGTAGCATAGACAGTAGGTAGAAAATAGACAGGGGGAGGGTAAGAATAGTATGGGACATGTAGACACTAAAGAATTTATGACACATTTAGTTCCTTATGGACAGGAACCAAAGCGGGGAATGTGGGTGGGAGGGGATGGGCAGGGTGGAGGGGAGTGAAGGGGGAAAATGGGCCAACTGTAGTAGCATAATCAAGAAAATAAAGAATAAAAAAGTAAAAAAAAAAGAGTTTATAGCTTCAAGACTTTTATGATATAGCCCTGGCTGGTGTGGCTCAGGGGATTGAGCACGGGCTGCAAACTAAAGAGTCACTGGTTCGATTCCCAGTCAGGGCACATGCCTGGGTTGTGGGTCAGGTCCTGGGTTGGGGGGCGAGCAAGAAGCAACCACACATGGATGTTTCTCTCCCTCTCCCTCCATTCCCCTCTGTCTAAAAAAATAAATAAAATCTTTTTAAAAAGTGACTTTGATGATGTTGAATGGTGATAAAAGGAAAACGCTAAACAGCATTACCACGTGACCCAGACAGTCCACTACTAGGCACATACTCAAGTGGATTGAAAGTGGGGACTTGAGCAAGTATTTCTACACCAATTTTCCTCTCAGCCCTGTTCACAGTAGACACAGGAGGAGGTAGCCCTGATGCCCACCAGCAGGTGAGGGAACGTATGGAATGTGGTGGAGCCGTGCAGCACGGTGTCATTCAGCCTTAAAACACAATGAAGGGGAGCCCTGGCTGGGGGCTCAGCCGGGTGGAGCATCACAGTCCCCTGCAGCAAAAGGTGGCAGCTCACTTCCCCACCAGGGCACACACCTAGGTTGTGGGTTTGATCCCCGGTGGGAGCACATACAGGAGGAAACCGGTCCATCTCCCTCTCTCTCTCTCTCTCTCTCCCCCTCTCCCCCCCACCTCCTCTCTCTCTTAAAAAACAAAAATGATTTTTTAAAAAAGTAATGAACTTGATACATTCTGCCGCATAGATGAAACTTGAAATCATTACACTAAGTGAAATAAGCCAAATACAAAAGACCACACACTGTATAATTCCATTTCCATAGGAAAATTCATAGAGACAGATGGTGGATTAGAGGTTACCAGGGGCTGGGAGGCTGGGAGGAGGGGAGAATGGGGAGTTATTATTTAACGGTGCAGAGTTGCTTGGGGTTCACCAGAACAACAGTCTTGTTGTTTTCCGAGGTCTTGCACAAATACCAACATGTTTCGGGTTCTCACTGGGTACCAGTATGTGCCCTGACTGGGAATCGAACCCTCAACCTTTTGGTGCACGGGATGACATACCAACCAGCTGAGCCACCCAGCCAGGGCCAGAGGGATGTGTTTTACATTCAGCTGTGTCACTTATGACAGGTAATTTCCCTGACCTCTCTAAGCCCCAGTTTCCTCCTGTATAAATTAAGGATAAGGATGATAGATGTCTGGTGGCTCTTTGTGCAGATAAAATAATTCATGCAATTCATATTACTTGGGGTATTTATGTTTTATAAAGTTGCTGTGAACACTGAGTTAGTGAATATCGAACTATCACTTGTAGGAACAATACAGGGTTAGGCTCCTGCCAGCAGCATTTTAACATTTGTATCAACTTTTTACGTGTGTTTCTGATGCCTCTTTCACATGCATTGTTGCCTTGTCTAGAGTGGCTCAGTTGATTGGGCGTTGTCCTGAAAACCATAGTCACAGGTTTGATTCCCGGTCGGAGCCCACAGTCCGGGCATGTGCAGGAGGCAACCAATCAATGTTTCCCTCTCACGTGGATGTTCCTCTCCCTCTTTCTCCCTTCCCCTCTCTCTGGAATCAACAAAAAGAAAAAAAAATTAAATACATATACATATTGTTAATTCATTAGCACAAAACTCACAGCCAACACACTATGTGACTGGTGCCTGGACGGAACTTCTCTATAACACAGGGATTTTCTCCGTGTGACGCATCACAGCCTCCTCATGTCACAGCCTTCTTGTGCCTGGGGACGCCCGGAGGTATTTCAGCACTGCACGCGTGGGCATCTTAAACAGCAAAATCACCAGCAAAAAGCACAAAAATAAAAAAGAAAGAAGGAAAAGAAAACCCGCACCAAATGTGACACTAAATAGACCCGTGGAAAGGAAACTTACTCATAGGATGAACGCTGAGCGTAGGCACTGAGCACCTCAAATGTGTCATTGCTTTGTGCATGTCTGTGAATTTCAGAGCCAGGGTGGATGGTTTGCAGGAGTATGTAAGATTCACGGCTCAAGCACGCCCTCTGCCGTCTAGGTAGTAAAGGGCAGTTAATTTCAAGGATTGCTCTGCTTTTTGCAGGGAGGAAGGGTGCATTAGGGCGAGAAGGTTTGTTTTATCTTATTGTGGAATATCCTAACGTGTCTCCCTCCTTTTTCTCCTCCCCAACCAGCCTCCAAAGGAGATCTTTCCCTTCTGTTTACCCCTTCTTCCTACAGAAATGGTGCTTTCCAAGTGGACCTCCTCACACACACACATTTCTAAGTGCCCTCAACCACCCACCCCTTCTCTGGCCTACCAGGACTCCTCAGTATTTTCTCAGTTAGGGTGGAATTTCTCCCCCGGCAGAGATTGTCGCCATAGCCTTGCTTTCTCCAGAACGTCGTGTAGTTTAAATCATGCAGCCCAGTCACCCTGGGTATCCACTGAGAATAGGTCCCAGGATCCCTTCCCAAAATCTGCGGACGTTCGTCTCTTACGTAAAATGGTGCGTTATCTGCTTATAACCCAAGTCATCCCCCCGCATACTCTGAACCATCTCTAGACTGCTTGCAACACCTGACGCAGTGGGGACGCTAGCAAATGCTCATTACCCTGTGTTGTTTAGGGAATGATGGCAAAGGAGAAATTCTGTACGTGTTCAGTGTAGACGCGACCATCACCCATCATAGGCCTAACTGCACATTACATGCCAGCAACAATGTAGCATTTTATTTTGTTCTTATTTTTTAATATTTTTGATCTGCAGTTGGCTGAATTGGCCTATGTGGAACCCACAGATATGGGGGGTGACTTAGGAAGCATTTCACACTGTTTTTTTTTCACTTTGCAATATGTATTCATTGTTCTCCCACATCTTTTCATGGCTCAAGAGCTCTGTTCCCTTCTGGTTTTGATTTGTGATTTAATTCCTTTGACATCAGAGAAGGTGCTTTGTATGAACTGAATCTTTTTTAATGTATTAAGACTTACTTTATGAATGAACAGGGGTGTCCAACCTTTTGGTGTCTCTGGGCCACACTAGAGGAAGAGTTTTCTTGGGCCACACATTAAATACACAAGCAGTAACAAAAACTGGTGAGAAAAAAAAGGTTTTAAGTAAATTTGTGATTTGGTGTTGGGCCACATTCAAAGGCATCCTGGGCCGCATTCAACCTGCAAGTTGGACACCCCTGGAATGGTTTATCATGGAAAAGTTTTTAAAAGTACTTTATTTATTTATTTTTAGGGAGAGAGGAAGAAGAGAGAGAAAGGAGAGAAACATCCATGTGTGAGAGAAATATCAATTCATTTCCTCTTGCACACCCCTCCCACTGGGGGCCTGGCCCACAACCCAGGCACATACCCTGACTGGGAATCGAACTGGCAACTCTTTGGTTCGCAGTCCCGTGCTCAATCCACTGAGCCACACCAGCCAGGGAAATAATATTCTTAACATTAAAACTTGATGACAACTGATGGCTCAGGGACAGATGTGAGAATCAAACCCAGTTTAAGTGGACTTGAGGGTCCACAGCATTTTCGATGAGACTAAACAGCCTCTATCAAAAAAGAGAAAGAAATATATTTCCCTGCCGTGTTCCACGCATACAGCGAACAGGAGACTTTTAAAGCATGTTAATAATTACACCATTTGACTGCTGCACAACATACTCCTTGCCTTTTGCAAAGTGCCAGAGTGGTTAACTGGACAGTTTCAGCATTGCCGTGAGCAATGCCTAAAGCTGGTTCTCCTTATCTGCAGAACCAGAAATACTAGTTTCTCGTGAAAACGGAGTTGCGCTTTTCTCTCAGAGTCATGGCCACGCAGTTACTACAGAAAGCCATGGGAAAGACTTTGAAAGTCACTCCTGCCTCCTGTCTGCCTGCCTTAACATCAGCAGTGACTTTCCGATGATGACACAACAAGTCGTAGTCACCACACTGACTGACGGTACCACCGTTAAGATTGTTTATCACAGCCTAAGTGCCCATCGGTAAATGAGTGGACCAAAAACTGTGGCACATTTACACGATGGGATGCTATACAGCAGAAAGAGAAGGAGCTCCTACCCTTTGTGACAGCATGGATGGAACTGGAGAACATTATGCTAAGTGAAATAAGCCAGGCAGTGAAAGATAAATACCATGTGATCTCACCTATAAGTGGAACCTCATCAGCAAAACAAACAAGCAGGCAAAATAGAACCAGAGTAACCAGAGGGGAGGGGGAGGAGGGAGGGAGATAACAGGGGAAAGACGGGGAAAGGACTAGTCAATGAATGAGTATAAAGGACCCTTGGACATGGACGACAGCATCTGGATTGACTGTGGGAGTGGTGGGGGTGGGGGAGGCCAAGGGAGAGCAATGGGGGAAAAATTGGGATGACTATAATTGAATAACAATAAAATAATTTTTTAAAAAATGTTGTTTAGCCCTGGCTGGTGTAGCTCAGCGGATTGAGCACAGGCTGTGAACCAGAGGGTCTCCAGTTCTATTCCCAGTCAGGGCACATGCCTGGGTTTCAGGCCAGGTCCCCAGTAGAGGGCGCCTGAGAGGCAACCACACATTGATGTTTCTCTCCCTGTCTTTCTCCCTCCCTTCCCTCCCTCTAAAAATAAATAAATAAAATCTTAAAAAATAAATAAATTAATTAATTAAAAAGACTGTTTGTCTCATGCCACGTGTGGCCTGGTTGCTTCCCCATGTCATCTCACAAACCCTCACACCCGCCCACTAGGGAGGCTCGGCCTGCTCATTCAACAATGGTTTCTGACCATCGCTACTGAGCAGGCAACTGTTTTCTGTCATCAGAGATGAGAACCGGATGCGAGAAAGTGCTCGCCGCCACAGCCACCCATGTAGCCGTGGAGAGAGATAATAAGCAACTAAACCACAGACATTCACAGATACGGGGTTGGACAGACGGACTGGCCCAGGTAGAGGTGCAGAGTGCTAGATCAGGGCATGCGGCAGAGAGAGAGGACTGTGGGAATTCCTCGTTGATGGAGAACACAAAGAAGGGCCTTTCTGAGCAGACGACTTGGAATCACGGAGATCTGGGGAAAACCGAGGAGGAGAGTGCTGCCTGATGTCTCTAAGGAATGGAGTTGCTGGTGGACAGACACACAGATGTCAATGTCCTGAGATATATGGTATTTGGGGAGGTTGAGGCATAGCAGGGGGGCAGGGAGAGCGCTTGGGTTGAATGAGGGATGGGGGATGTCAGAGGTCGGACCAAGGAGGGGCTTTGGCCCGGGTGTCATGGAAGGTGGTCCGGGATGCCCATCACAGCAGCCACAGGATCTCGCTCTAACTACCCTGTGGAGAGAATGAAGGGGAGGCAAAGATAAAAGGGGGGCGCTGGTCAGGCAGTCGTCATGGTGCACGGGAAGGATAGTGGTTGGATCAGAAATGCATTGGCAAAAATCAGAAGCAGCTGGGGTCAGGATGTATTTCCATGGTAAGTCTGTAGGACTGGCAGGTGGTCTGGACATCAGATGGGAGAGAGGACCCAAGGGTGACTCCTGTGTGACCCATGCATCCGGGTGAATGGTTGTGTCACCTACTGAGAAGGGACAGCAGGATGAGCAGGTTTGGTGGGGGAAGTAAGGAGTATTTTGACCCCCCAGGTTTAAAGATGAGAAAAACAAGGTTGACAGAGGGGAAGCCAGTTGCCCACAATCTCACAATGAAAAAAAAAAGGTGAGCATTAAATTTAAACCCGGGTGTGGCTCAGTCCGCCTGGCATTGTTCCTCACAGTGAAAGGTCACCGGTTCGATTCCCAGTCAGGGCGCAGGCGTGGGGTGTAGGTTCGGACCCCTAACCCTAACCCCAGTTGGGGTACATACCACCAATGTTTCTCCCCCTCTTTTTCCCCTTCCTTCTCCTCTCTGTAATAAGTAAATCAATCAATCAATCATTATTTTAAGTTAAAAAAAAATTTAAACCCCTAACCAAAGGCTCACCCACTTTCTCTTTGTTAACTTCTCTGTGTGTCCATGAATTCCCACGTCTCTGGTGCCCTCCCGAAACTCTCAACTCCGTGAGCTATCGATTAAAATTATGAGCACATTTCCTACATGTACGTGTGGTTTAAGTTTTCCAAGAATCAAGACATCTTGGCTTTCTATGCTGGCTCTCAATTCACGCCTGTGATTCAAGGTTTAAGCCTGCGGACGAGGCTGAGACCAACAATCTCATTTTGCAGAGATGAATCAGGGTGTTATGGGTTGAATTGTGTCCCCCACCTCCCAAATTTATATATTGACACTCTATCCCGCCCAGAGAGACACCAGAGACAACTCTCCATCTGGGCACAGAGGAAAGGTCGGTGAGAACACGGTGAGAACATGGTCGACTGTGAGCCATGAAGAGAGCCCTCACCAGAAACCTGATGGCACCTCGATCATGACCTTCCAGCCTCCAGAACTGTGAGAAATTAATGCGCATTGCTTCAGCCACACAGTCCATGGCATTTTGTTCTGACAGCCCTAATGGAAGCACACAAGGGTTTCAGGAAGATTCACCTATCTTATCTACAACTACTCAACTCTCAAAAATCACAAAGGCCAGTGAAGTTTGAGGGCCTGGTAGTGTTCACCTTGTGCCGGGCATCTAGACATTAAAGCACCCTCCTTAGAAAGAGAGTGGGTGAGTTATTTAGCTAACCTTCCCAGCGAACAAGGACGAAGTTCAGGATTTGAAAGTTAGTCTATTTGATATCGATGCTCGAGTATTTTTCCACCGGTTCCAGAGCTGGCATTGCAAGTCGGGATTCTGAATCCAAACCCAGGGTATCTACCTTTTTCATTTTTTGCAGCAGATAAAACTGAGCCCCACTTAGTCCCCGCTCTGCTGGAATCACCGGTCATTCCTGCCTAGTGCCCTGTGGTCCGTGTGTCCGTGGAAAACACGAGAATCTACGACCAACTCTGCCACTTGGTAGGTTTATAACTTTGGTAGATTTTTCTCTTCCCTTTTCACCCAGCCCTCCCGATACCATTGGCCACATACCGACTTCTGTTCTGGAAAGTATTTTATCACAGTTGGTTGAGTGCCCTGAGACTCAATGACTATTCAGTCGAGCGACAAAGGACTAATGGGTTCTCTCTGCCGTCCCAGCGACCCTGCCGGGGGCAGGGTGTTCTAGGTGCTGCTCAGAGTGTCCTGGCTGTGCCTCCAGAGTGTGGGGCTGGGGAATCTCCGGAACACACCTCGCCAGCTCAGCACATGCTCCACACCCCTCCGTAAATCATGAATATTCAGGAATATAACTTCCCATTGCCTTTGGGAGAAGTTACGGTTAGAATTAAGGACATTGTGTAAAATGCACCGAGAGAGAGAGAAATCAAAGATGCACTATCTTTCCTACTACATAACAAAAGCTCAAATATCAGCCATAAATTTTAGCTTATTAAATCGGAGGTACGGGAAACTAGTCTCACACTCCCACCGGTTTTGTTCGTAGGTGTCCTGGATGGGGATAGCTGTTACTTGGATACTATGGTGTGATGGAGAATAATTAACTGGGATTAACTCAGAAAAAAAAAGAAAGAAAGAAAGAAAAAATATTTTCCGAGCATTCAAACCCATGCTTGTAGTCCAGACATTTGAGAGATTTGGCTGGAGGCTTAGAAAGCAGAAGTAACTTTCCACAGCCTTGAGCTAGCCAGTGTCGGAAACCAGGGGCGTTCTGTCTTGGGGGCGGGTGGGGACTGAGAGTCCAACCTGTGACCCTGAAGAGACTGGCTTCCTCTGTCTGGTTTCTGCTGGTGAGACCCCTGTGACAATGGGGTGGGGAGAACCAGGAGTCCTGACGTCAGAACCCCTGATTGAATTTGTGCTTCCCCACTTCCATTCAAGTCACATAACCTTGACGGATGCTATAGCCTCTCTGAGTCTCAGTTTCCCCAGATATCAAATGGAGGATACGATTGCCACATCATGAAGCTGCAGGGGGCCTCTCCCAGCTCTCATGGAGGCGGGAGGTGGGGAGCGGGAGCACTGATGCCCACCCACGCTGCTTACCTGCAACAGGTGACCTCCTTCCCTGCAAAGAGGCCAGGGAAGCATGTGTCAATGTCCATCATTTCAGCAAAATAGAGAAAAAGCAAAAGCTGGCGTGTCAGACAAGAGAAACTCGACGTCTCCAGTCTTCGCGCTTTCGTCAAAGTTTTTGCACTTCTCGCGTATTCTGTTTGCTCTTCTTCATGTGGAAAAGGCCGATGTGCTTACAACGGTACCGATATGTTTCCAGATAGGGCCCAACTGGAGCAGGTCAGCACAGACAGGCGGTGGCGGGTGGGCTCCTCCCCTCCCTTCTCCACGCTGTCGGGATGCTCGGCCTCCAGGACGGTCTATTCATCATCGTGGATTGCCCTGGGGGTCCACTAGGGTCCCCGCCTCTTCGTGGGTTCTCACTCTCCCAACCTTTTCTCCCTCCTGGAAAGTGCTCTCACCTCTTCTGCTTTTCCCAAGCCCCGCCGTCCTTTCCCCCGCACCGGCTGACGCAGCCACAAAGCTCGGCCTTTCTGAGCCTTCCTGGTCCGGGAGGCTAAAACTGGCCTTGCCTTTCTCCATGGACTTCCTTTTCCTTTTTATTCGTTAATCCTCTCCCAAGGATATATTTATTGATTTTTAGAGAAAGAGGAAGGAATAGGGAAAGAAACATCAATTGGTTGCCTCCCGTTTGCATCCCAACCGGGCAGCCAACCTGCAGCCTCCGTATGTGCCCTGACGGGGAGGGGAACCTGCGACCTTTCAGTACACGGGACGATGTTCCCACCAACGGAGCCACTAGGCCAGGGCGGACTCCCGTTTTTAAAAATAATCAAGCCCTGGCTGCTGTGGCTGCGTGGATTGAGGATCAATTTTCTCTCCCTTTCTTTCTCCCTTCATTCCCCTCTCTCTAAAAATTAGTGGATGGAATCTTGAAAACAAATTTAAAAAATAAAAAATAATGAAGGGAATAAATGAGATGGCATGGCTATGAAAGTGTTAACCAGAGCGCTGGTTCTCAGACTTCAGCGAGAACATGGGCTCACCTGGATGGCTTGTCAGGACCCCAGGCCTGGCGGGTCTCTCCCCCAGAGTTCCAGCAAGTCTGGAGTGGGGTCTCTGTATTTGCATCTCTAACCAGTTTGCAGGTGAGGGGGGTGGGGCCCGTCCAGGGGCCGAGCTCTCAGAATGCTTCCCAGAGGGTTGTTGCTGATTTTTGTGTGCACCCGAGAGTCCAGGCAGGGGACAAAGCGCTCCGGGGTAAGTCCGTGCGCCGCGGAGCAGGGAGAGTGGGAGGGGCAGGGATCGGAGGGCAGAAAGCCAGGGGCAGCGCTGCTACGGCCACCTGCGGAGAAATGGAGGTGATGAGAAGGACAGCCGGCTGGGTGTCCCTGCTTCTCTGCCTGCACTGGCTGCGAGCGGGTGAGGGGGCGGGGGAGGGGTTTGAGGGGAGGGGGAGAGGAGGACACGGGAGGAAGGGGTGAGCTAGCAGGCAGTGGTCTGGGGCAAGACGGGCCAGAAACAGTTTCTATGCACCGTCCCTAACATCTTAAATACAGCACAGTGGTCCATGTGGAGCAGAGGGTTTGGAGAGTCCTGAGTTCAAAGCCTTGCTCCTCCTCCTCTCAGTGGTGGGTGAGCGTGGGCCCTTGGCTTCTCCTTAAGCCGCGGTCTTGGTACCTATGGAGTGGTTGTAGCTGTGCAGACAGAGGAAGCTTCGGAGTCTGTGACAACGTGGATGAACCCGGGGATGATATGGCAGCGAAGTTAACCAGTTACAGAAGGACAAATATGGCATGACTCCACCCACATAGAGCATCTCGAATAGTCAAACTTGTAAGCAGAGAGAAGATGGGGGGGGGTGGCCAGGGGCTGGGGGAAGGGAGAGGGGGCGCTGTGCCAGGGGCCCCTGGGTGTCAGGCACACAAGATGAGCAAGTTCTAGAGGCCTGGCGTGTGACGCGCGTGCCCGGAGCTGGCAATGCCAAAATGAGCATCTCACTTCCTGAGAGGGTAGATCTGCTGTTAGGTGTTCTTATCACAATTTTAAAAAGAAGAGGAAGTTTAATAGATATTATGTGGGAAATTTCTCCAAGATCTTTTGTTATGGGGATCGAGGTTCAAAATAAACAGTGTGCAGGCTAGGCTATCCTTTGTGTGAAAAAAAAAAAAAGGAGTGAACCAGACCTGGTCAGGCAGCTCCGTCGGTTGGGGTGTCACCCCAATACGCCAAGGTTGTAGGTTCAATTCCCAATCAGGGCACATACAAGAAGCGACCAATGAATGCATCAATAAGCGGGAACCAAATCAATGTCTCTTGCTGTCTGTCTGTCTCTCTCATTCTCTCTCCCTCTCTCTCCCTTTTTTCTCTCCCCCTTTCTTTCTCTAAAATCAATTTTAAAAATACTTTCTTTGAGTATTCATAAATTGTCTCTGAGGGTCTCAGCAGAATGACACCACCTGTTATCTGTGGGGCAGGGGGAGCAGTGACAGGGCTGTGGGGGCAGGGATGGCTGGCAGGACTTGATGATGTCCCTTTTATAACTTCTCTGGAGTCTGAGCCGTGTGAATCGCCTCCCCAGAAAACAAACAACTTCGCTC
>PVIA01019218.1:0-11031 GCA_004024845.1 Tonatia bakeri | reverse complement strand
AACAGGGTCCTAAAACTGAAGAAATGATGAACTTAAGGCCAAAGTCAAGGCCAAGTTTACTAGTTACCACTTACTTGCTTTTTTATTTATTGATTTAAGAGAGAGGGGGAATCAGAGGGTGGAGGTGAGAGAGAAACATTGATTTGTTGTCCCACCCATCCATGCATTCATTGGTTGATTCTTGTATGTGCCCTGACCGGGGATCGAACCCTCAACCTTGGCATATCGGGACAACACTCTAACCAACTGAGCTACATGGCCAAGGCTATCACATTTCTCATCAGAAATCTTCCATTGAGTGTGGCATGGAATGTGCCTTCTAGTAAAAAAGCAGCTCTCTCCTTTGTGCCTAGAGGAAGATGATTGTTGCCAAGGACATAGAATATTCTAGAATGGGAAATGAGATTCCTGAGAGAGATTGGAGAAACTGGATAATTGAAGACAAGAATGGATATTTTAGTAAGTAGTCATTCCCCCTATTATTATTCCCAAAATAGCACACTTGAAATATTTTAGTTTTTTCTAGACTCTGTTTTGGAGTTCTGGATTCTGTGTTTTGAATGTTAAACTAACTACTTACATGGGGCTGCCTGAGTCTTTGGGTTCACGGAGTCTCATCTAGAATTTCAGGTGCTCTCAGGGTCCCTCCGAGGCTGGTCTCTAGGGTAGACTGCAGTGACTTCCTGAGCAGAGAACTTTCTTCTCAGTGACCTACTGAGAATGTGTTCTCTCTGCATACCACCCACCACCTCTGGGTAACAACTGAGCGGGCCAAAAAGTTCATTTACTTTTTTTCTGTACGATGGCTCCAGTAGTGCCGAGGTGTTCTTAACTTCCTTTGAAACAATTTTGTTAGATGGTACTGTGACAGCTGTCGTGTCAGCATGTATTTAAAAAAATTTAGGGAAATTGGTGAATTTTCCTGCAGCCATTTTAATATTGAAGATGGAAGAAAATAAGAAACATTTTTGGCATATTATGCTTGATTATTTCAAGAAAGGTAAAAACACGACTGAAACACAGAGAAAGATTTGTGCAATGTGTGGAGAAGGTATTGTGACTGATTTAACAAGTCAAAAGTGGTTTGCAAAGTTTCTTGGAACTATTGACAATCTGTCCAAATAATTATTATACTCTGGGGCTGTCTTATGCATTGGAAAATGTTTAGCAGCACCCCTGGCCTCTGCCCACTAGAAACCAATAGTGGGAGATAGCCAACATACTCAAAATATCCAAATCAATAAAGTTATCAGTGAAAATGAAAAATGTGTGTTTATTTTACAGAAAAAACTAAACTTTCTGTCAACCCAATCCATTCTTGGCAATGGCTCTGCCCTCCTACCTGCGCCTAGGGGCAGTTGGTCTCCCAGTCTTAGCCAAACTTCTAAGGACAAGGAATCAAAGGCCTTTATCCCACAGTGCAAAGTTATTCCCCCATCACCGGTATGCCATCATTTTTCCATCCAGTCATCAAATGAGCTGCAAGAAACCCCATTTCCTCCACCCATGGGAGAATTAGCTGGAACTGATTTGCAGTTCTGGGCAGCCTTTCCCACCTAGGTGAGAAAGTGTTTCTCACTGGGCTGTTCTGAGCTGTGGCCCTTTTCTGACTCAAGTGTTAAATGCTCTGGTAGGTGCATTTTGCACCCTGGTGTGACCTTAGATGTTGGTACTCATAAGCCTGGTATATTTCTGTCATCACCCACACGCCACACATATGTACTGGGGGAAAGGCAGCTGCCATTTTCTTCGGGGGGGCAATACAATGAAAAATTCCTTTGGCAACAAGCTCAGCATTGCCTTTGGAGAGTAAGAGGTAGAGTTGGAGAGCTAAGGGGGTTCAGGCCAGAGGAACAGGCCCCCTAGAGTCAGATACGGGAATGTGGCGAAGAAGCTTCAGGAGAGAGCAAGGTTGAAGGCAATGAAGCAACGGCAAAAGATAGGGCCTCACCCCTTTCCTCATTTTACCCAAACCTTTGCCTGATGCAGCGCCCAGAAACTTCCTCCTTGCTTCTGCCTGACAAGGCGGAGGAGTGGACGTAATTTCCAACGCACTTTGTGTTGTACAGTCATAGCAGGAACTGGCTGGGACAAAAGGAGCCAAAGGTAGACGCGGAGATATAGGTGTAACTGTAGTATCAAAAGCCATCCTGCTCGGCTTCATTACCTGTCAACTGAAACATCCAACGCTTTCCTGAAAGACAATTAGGTGCCCTTTCTACTCTACCAAAGAAAAACAAGTAGGTAAGACCACTGCTTGCAGGGACATTTTAGACACTGAGAAGAGTGTGAAATTTTAGAGGCAGAAATTACCTTGGTACTAAAGTTCTCACGTCCCTCACTTCCGGTGAGAAACCAGAGAGTCAAAGCGAATTCATCAAGGTCCGCCGGCTGGTTAGTGAGAATAGTAACTTTGATGTAATTATTTAGCCAAAAATCATTCGTCATTTTTTCAGGCATGGTGCTGGGCACCTGGGGGTACTAAGGAGAAATGAACTTCACTCTGAGATCCTGAGGGCAGGAGCTATGGTTTCCCACAGGGAGGTCAAGGCTGAAGAGTCACAGCAAGAACCGCTCATTTGGCGACTGTGTACACCGTGAATAACTCCACCTGCCCATAACTAATAAATGCAGAATGTGTAGAATCATCCATCAAATTATATCCCCCATGAATAACGCACGTGTGATGGTGGATAAGTCCAGGGGGATGAGCTCATTCAGGGGCAACGTGCAGAGAGAAAGCAGGACACACGAAACCCAGTCTCCTCACAAGTCATCCAAGGTTATCTCCCCAAGTCCTAACCCTGCCAACGCCTTCAAAAGGAAACTTTAATGTGACCATCATAGCATTATGTTGCAAAATTTTGTGATATGAGAGAGTTTTATGTGAATGGAAAATACTTATTTATTTATCATCAAATTTATTACCCAATGCTCTGAAATTTTATATTTGTACTGGTTACTGTAAAACAGATTTTGGTACATAACTCAAATATCCCAGACCTCAGGGCCCAGGAAGACACGTTTTCCTATAACATGCAAATCACAACAGTTAGAACCCCCTCACCCTTCAACTTGCGATCTTTTCCAGGTTGCCTAAGCCCCTTTGGGCCCTGCTGTAACAGAATACCACAGACAGAGTGGCTTTTAAACAACAGAAATTTATTTCCCACAGATGTGGAGGCTGGAAGTCCAAGATCAAGGCACTGGCAGATGTGGACTCGCTTCCTGGTCCTCAGACAGCCAACCCTTTGCTGTGTCCTCAGGTGGTACAAGGGGGTGAGGGCTCTCTTTATTTTATTGGGGCCCTAATCCCACTCATGAGGGTTCTACCTTCATGACCTAGTCACTTCCCAAAGGCCCATGTCCAGATAACATGACACTGGGGATTAGGCTTTAACACGTACATTTGGGGGAAACATAAACATTCGGTGTACAGCACAGGATTTCCTCTTCTAACAGTCTCTGAACATCTCGGGATCTGGTGTACTCCCTAAATCTCCTGTCAGCAGCCCTCTGATTCTGGACTCTGTAAGTGCTGCCTCTCACCTCGTGCGAGCCACCTGCAAGTGGAGCAGAAGCCCCCCCTTCACTTCTTACACGGTGGTAAAAGCAAACCACTTAAACAATAGTAACAATAATAACATTCCAGCAGTAATTCAAAGGTACTGCACTGTCCCCACCCCCTTCTAGTTCCTTTACAAAGAAAGTTTATGTCACCTCCTCTATCCCAGGCCTCTTGCTCAGACACAAAGGTTTATCCTACACCCCAAAACTGTGGCTGCTCCATGTACCTCTGCACTTTCATGCCCAGACCAAAGGGAGCCCAGCCCTCAGAGAAAGAAGGTACCATAGAGCTTCTGGGACTCAAGAAAACTATATAAAACAGTAAATAAATAAGGTAAAGTCAAAGGAAGAAACTAGGGCCCATGGGAGGAAGTTTTAGAAAACTGGGCTTCAGAACAAAATACAAAAAACAAACCTTGTGTTGTTTAAATGAGAGTTACTTAACCATAAACTGAGCCCAACTGTGAATCAGCTCTTCCAGCAGGTGCATGCAGGAGCCCTGATTCAACTGAGAGGCTAGACCAGCAGCCTTGAGAATGGCCGCTTCCCACCGAGGGGAATCACCACACCCAGAGATGGCTGCCATCTGGGGCCCTCAGGTCCTGAGTTCTAAGATGTCAGACTAGGAATGCAAAGGAGTTAAGGTCATAAAGGGGAAATAATCAGTCTGACTCCAGGTAGGATAAAGGTTGAGATATCCTAAGACAGCATTTCTGGACAGTGTCGGAGACCGATAACAACATCTGAATTTTGAACCTTCAACCTCCTTCCCTAAGAACTACTCTTGACATTGGAGCCATGCAGATAATGTTAGAAATGTACCGTGGACCTTCACTACCTGAAATGTCGCTTTAACCGTGTCATATCATCACTGCGGCAGAAAAACAAGGATGATTCATTTGTAGATATTTCAAACTTCGGTTACTGACTACTTCTCCCTCTCTTAAAGAAAAACAGCTTGGGAGCTTTATCAAACTCAGTTCACAGACTGTCCTTATCTTCCTGTGAAGATGACAAGCTCTTCTTTATGCCTGTGCGTCTGAGGCCACTTGTCATAGCAACACGATTTGCAGCTGTGTAGCCAAATCCTGGCACCTACTAAGGAGTCGTTCCGATGGCATTTCTGGTCTCCGCAGACGCTGATTTAAAGCGCACGTAGAGACACCACTTCCTTGTGGTCTCCCTCTCCTGTCCCAGCAAGGGCATTAGCAGCCTCGTTCAGGTATTCGGATTTTCAAACATCAGATCCCACAAAGTAGCCCTCCAGGTTGGAACTTTACAGAGCAGAAGAACATTTTTAGAGTTTGAGATGAAAATGTAATAAAATACAATGCAACCGAAGGAGGGCGTATCGCTATCGTTTTTTGAAATTTTTTTTTTAAATCGTTGTTGATTAATCCTCACCGGAAGATTATCCACGGACTTTAGAGAGAGAGGAAGGTGGAGCAGAACATCAATGTGTTTCTGAGCTTGAATCTGAGCTTGAATCCAGTTGCTAGATTTCAATTCTATTTATATCATGGGTTTCTTCCACAACGTGGACAAATCATTTCTTCTGCAGTTCAGGCGTCCCGCCTGTAAAATGGAGATGAGATATATACATGTTGTCCCACTTTGCGTTGTAACCAGGAAATGCTTGGATAGATTCTTTTCAGTGAATGAACCGGACACCAGAAGCCACGTAGACTGTAGCAGCAATTACATACTCGCCGAAGTCAATTCGAGTGACAAACGGGATGTCCTAGAAGCTCATATACACAAGATGCAACATGATTCCTTGACCATCATTCACTTTGTCTTTGCCGCTTCAGCCTCACTAAAAAGCAGTTTTTAAATGACAGGGAATTATAATCGTGTACTCCCTTGTATTAGCTATTTGCTATAATATTACAACTTTTTAGGCAGTTACCAGGTTTCATTAAGCACAATTTTAAGCACTTTACATTAATCTGCACAATAACCCTGTGGTTAATACTATTTTTGCACCCTTTTTACCGTTAAGCAAACTAAGACAGAGTGGATATATTGCCCTAGATGTACTGGGTTTCTATTGGTATAACAAATTACCACAAACAACTTAGAACAGCACACATTTATAAACTTACTGTTGGTCAAGAGTCCGCACACATCATAAAGGCCCTTCACTCAGGGTCTTAACAAGGCTGCCATCAAGGTGTCAGCTGGGCCACCCAGACCCTCAGGAGGAGCAAAGGTAGGGAACAGTAGTTTGAGCTCCTGTCCCTACACTCTTAACCACTCCCCTATGCTTGTCAGATCACCCGGGACGGCGCACACACTGCCGAGGAGAGGACTTCGCCTGCTCCAGCGTTCCACGTCTCACTCGCTGAGCGCTGCCGCATGAGTGTGGCTTTATACCCTCAGCCACCACCTCCCTCCTTAGAGAGAAAGGTTCCTTCAATTCTTGTGTTTTACATTGAGCCTCCTTGGACATCTTCACCTGACCCAAGTGTTTTACCAGAGAAATCTTTTCTTTTCAAAGAAAAGAAAAAAGGAACTACAGGTTTTAAACATCCCTTGACTTTTGAAGATAAATATTTACTTTGAAGAAAAGACAAGAATTTAAAACATCTTATTTAGGACTTCTGGTCAGGATGGAGGTGTAGGTAAACACGCTTTGCCTCCTTGTGCAACCACAGAAAGAATGACAGCTAGGCCTGAAAACAAGTAACACCAAGAACCATCAGAAAATCAAGCTGTGCGTAAGTCCGACAACCAAGGATTTAAAGAAGCCACATTAGTCCAGATGGGTAGGAGGGGCAGAAACGTGCAGAGACAGTTTGACGGTTTGAAACGGAAATGTGGCAGAGGCAGAATGGGCAGTCCCACATTCATGTGTGGTGGATAAAAATAGGGAGGATACCTTGGGAGTGAGTGATCCCCGCCCCAGGCCAGATCACACAACCCAGGGTTCCAGCACCAGGAAGATAAATGCCCATAACTTCTGGTTGTAAAAACCAGTGGGGCAGCAGACAAAACTGCCAGATTTTCAGGAGAATCCACTCAAAGGGCCCAGAAGAACTTAAAACGTGGCAAACATACCCCTTCTGCGATTCAGCACCAGGGCAACTGCTGGAAGGGCACCAGTCACACAGGGTAAATGCCAGGTGAACCTCCAGAAGGCAGGCAGTGACATCGTCCCCTCTCCAAAACCACCCCCCCCACACAGAGCCACAAAGTGGTAAAACAGGTTGCCCCACCCTGGCGACTACCGAAGGTTCCGCCTCACACAATCTACAGGTGCCTTGTCTACAACAGGCCTCGCTACTGAGACAGGGAGTCAAAGCAGCTCTACCTAATGCACAGAAACAAACACAGGGAGGCTGCCAAAATGAGGAGACAAAGAAATATTGCCCAAATGAAAGAACAGAATAAACCCCTAGAAAAAGAACTAAATGAAATGGAGATAATCAACCTGTCAGATGCAGAGTTCAAAACACGGGTGATTAGGATGCTCAGAGAACTCACTGAGTATGACAACGAAATAAAGAAAGACTCAGGAAGAAATGAAGGTCACACCAAGTGAAATAAAGAAAAATCTAAAGGGAACCAACAGTGAAGGGAAGGAAGCCTGGATTCAAATCGACGATTTGGAACATAAGGAAGAAATGAGCATTCAACTAGAACAGTAAGAAGTAAAAAGAATTCAAAAAACCAAAGATAGTATAAGTAGAGTCTGGAGATCTCCAAAAGTGTTGACATCCAAATCACAGGGATGCCAGAAGGAGAAGAAGAAGAGCAAGAAGTAAACAATTATTTGAAAAAATACTGAAAGAAAACTTCCTGGCAAATATATATCAATAAAATATATTTTAAAATAAATAAATGAAATATGTTCCTTAACTACAAAGAAGTCTCCCTGGACTTGGTAGGAGGAATAGTTCTCATGAAGAGTGAAAAAACATTGAATGAAAGTTTCTCTTCCAGTAATCTCTCCCAAACAGGAAGCTGTTTTCTACCTTCTTTTAAAAAGGCTGCTTAGATCCTTAAAATGAATTCCGCAGGGACACGTTCTGTTGAGCATCATTGAACATGTTTATCTTCCCGTTGTACCTACTCCTTAGTAATGGGACTGTTCAGACCAGCTCAGCAAGGTATGGTCTTCCAATATCTGGGAATTCAGGGGCTCCACAAAATTCTGAAATCAGGAGGGAAAAAGACTCAGATTTTCTATAGTGTCTGAGTTCAGAGAACTATCAGTAAAGCCCAAGCTGGTACCTGGGTACAAACGGTGTGCTCTGCAGAGGGCCACCTGGTCTTCTGGGGTCACATGTGCTGCACTTCGACCTTTCCTAACCTCACTCACCACTGTGGGGCCATGTTGTTGTGGAAAAAAAGAAATTCTGTTTGCATGGGAAGAACTGTATCTTCAAACAGAGATATTTTCATTGCCATGAAAATGATAGATAGAGCTAGAAGAATGAATCCTTTTGTTTTAACAGCCCAAGTGACGGCAGAAGCAAAACCCTGCCCCGGTGTTGGTCACAAGCAGGGACAGGGAAGTGATGGAGCAGGCAGGGGCTTCAGAAGCAGAGTGATCCGTTGTCTGTGGAGCAGGATATCTGCGTGGCACTGTCACTGGCATTGTGTTCAGCTCCATGACAACGATGGTCAGCCTCTCCCAGGGGCTGGGGCCCAGAGGTGTCAAAGGGGTTCTGGTGACAATATTGTTTCTGGAGAATCAGGTACATCACTGCTCCCTGGGTCACAAATGTGGGGACTCTACCTGGGAGCCCTTGGTACTATTACACCAATGTGTCCGCTGCTTCCTGTGCAGGAGAAGCTCACCTGGGGTCGGGGCTCATCAGCAGCTTCGTGGGGGAGGAAGCACAGGCACACACTGGGGGCTTCCTGCTCCTGATGCCCCACAGCCCAGCCCACAGCCTGGATGGCTGGAGAGCCCAGGGAAGTATGAGAGGACAGGGGGACAGTCGGTGCCTGTGGGCTCAGGAGAAGAACCCACTGACAGTCATGAGGTCACCAGTCATGGAGGGTGCCCAGGGGCCCAGAGTCCAGGGTCAGGCTGAAGTGTCTGGGGCCATGGGCATGTTGAAGAGCTAACACAAGGTTCTCAGGTATGGCATTAATTTGTGGGAGACAGTGACTGTCCTGGTCAAACTTGTACGTGCAGACACAGTATGTGAGATAATAGAGAATGTACATTGGTCTCGGTCCCTGGTTCCTCACGCAGACTCCTGGAACTCTTCTCACTTCCTGGGGGACAGGTGTTCCTTTTGTTCTAAAGAGGAGACTCTGGGTGGGCTCCTGGGTGAGGACTGCTCACTCATAGACAGAGGCACGATTCCAAGATTGTAATTTTCAGACCAGCCCCCCATTTCCTTGAGGAGGCAGAAGGGCTCAGGTGGACTGAGCAAACTAATTGGAACCAAGGGGGAGACCCTAGGAGCCTTTGAGTTATAGCCAAGAAGTTTTATGAGACCTGAGGACGCCCTGCTTGTGACCATCACCTGCAGTGCAGGCAGTCCCGTGGGACAGAGCCCTTCACTGTGGACCTGACACCGTCTCCAGGCAGTCGTGTGAGAGCGGAGCTGTGTGGTGGGACATCCAGCTGCTGTCACGGGGAATTGCTCCTTTGTGAAGAAAAATCACCCACACATTTCATGACAAGAAATAGCACAAGTGAGGGGTTTTATGTGAGTAGAAACAAAGACACTACAGATGAAAGGAAATTAGATTTTTACCTAAAAATATTTATTTTGTTAAAATTTGCTCCACACACTCTGGGGACGGTGAGTAGGGCTTTGTCGCCCCTTCAGCAAGAATGACCCGGGCGCCCTGCATTCTCACTCATGACTGTGTGCTACTCCTCCCCTTCCACGGACATTTCTGACTGCAGAGCAGCCCACCTTGCAGAGGCCTCCACAGAAGCTTCAGTGAGGCTCAGACCATAACCTCTGGGCCCAGAGGTTTCTGTCTCACTTCCTCGTCATCTGAGCCACTGTGAGTCACTGTAGCTGCTTCCCCTTTTTTGAAATATAGCACAGTAATAGTCGGCCTCGTCCTCAGGCTGCAGCCCAGAGATGGTCAGGAGCCCTGCATTGGCCAAGGCGTCTTTGGATCCAGAGAAGCGGCTGGGGACCCCAGAGCCCTGGTGCTTCTCTGAGTCTGATTTAAATCTCAGGAGATACCGGGGAGGGCTCCCTGGCTCCTGCTGGAACCAGTGTATGTTGTACTCAGCAATCCTGATGTCACTGCTGAGGGTGCAGGTGAGTCTGGCTGTGGCTCCCAGAGATGCAGAGAGGGAGGGTGGCTGAGTCAGCACAGGCTGGGAGAGGGAACCTGCAGAAACACAGACACTTGTCAGTGATACGGTAGGAACAAAGAAGAGTTACTCAGGAGACAGAACATGAAGGGAATAAACTTGGGAACTGAGCCCTGGTCCCCGAGGCCTGTCCCTACCTGTGCAGTGAGAAAGGAGCACGAGGAAGAGAGGAGTCCAGGCCATGGTGCACACAGCCCCTGAGCCCACAGTGGGGCTGGGTTGCCCAGGCCTCCTTTACTCCCCACCCTCTGCCAGAGGAGGGGCCATCCATGCAAATATGTGTCCATCCAGGGCTTGCCCAGCCCCTCCCACAGCCTTGGCTTTAGAAATCAGTTTAGACCACAGCTGAGGAGGATGGAGGTAGGCTTGAACCCCTGGGGGAGCCCTGGAGGAAGCACCTGCTGAGACAATACAGAAGTCCGCCTATTCTTGCCTGGCCTGAGAGGACCCAGCTGCTGTGTCCACAAGAGTGAGCACAAGCCTCACCCCCACGCTCAGGCTTCTAGGAGAGAATGGGCCTTTAATGAGCGCCTGTGTAGGGAGGGAACACAGGTAGTCTAACAGCATCTCCTGCTGGTGACAGCACACACACCTCCCATGGCCCAAAGCCTTAAGGGCCCAGCTGGTTTCTGCAGCTCAGCAGGTCACTGTCTCTCCTCGCATCCAGGGTCTGGCTCCCAGATACTGTGACTCTCATACACTGTACTGGTTACTGTGGCGTCTCACTCCCAGGAATCTACAACTGTGGGAGGTGCAAATATATTAATGACAAATTAATTTGGATTCGCTTTCAGTGAAGATGTTGCAAAGTAAAGGCACAGTGAATTTTGTGTCCAATGCCACAGATGGCGGACAATCTGTATCTTTTGAAGGGCTCATAGGATCTGCTCAGGGAAATCTCCAGGAATTCACTCGTGGACATGTGCAGAGGACTATTGAGAAAAATTTCCAGTCACATGATGCATGGACAGTTTTCAGAGATTTGATTTAATTAAGTGATGAGTAAAAATAATGGTTTTTGGAGGCTATACAATTACCAGCGTAAACTATAGCATGCTATTACATTTCAGGAGCTGTCGTTTTATCTAAGTTAATGATATTTTACACATCTATGACATTGTTTCTTGTCACAATTTCTCTTGGGAGTCTTCAACTTTCTTTAC
>PVIA01019217.1:0-11031 GCA_004024845.1 Tonatia bakeri | reverse complement strand
CTAAAATCCTCAACAAAATATTGGCAAACCACATCCACCAATACATTGAAAATATGATACAGCATGATCAATTAAGATACATTCCAAAGATGCAAGGATGGCACAATATTCACAAATTGATAAATATAATATGTCACATAAACAAAAGGAAAGACAAAAATCACTTGATCATATCAATAGATGCGGAGAAAACATTTGATAAGGTACCATAACCATTAATGATAAAAAACACTTAGCAAAGTAGAAGCAGAGGGAGCATACCTGAATATAATAAAGGCCATATATAATAAACCTACAGCCAACAATATACTCAACAGGAAAAAACTAAATGCTTTCCCACTAAGATCAGGAACAAGACAAGGATGTCTGCTTTCACCACTTCTGTTCAATATAGTAATGGAAGTCCTAGCCACAGTGATCAGAGAAGAAAAAGAAATAAAAGGCATCGAAATTGGAAAAAAGGAAGTAAAACTGTCATTGTTTGCAGATGACATTACAGTATATGTAGAAAACCCTATAGACTCCATCAAAAAAACTACTCGACCTAATAATTTGGCAAAACAGCAGGATAAAAAGTCAATATTCAGAAATCGAAGGCATTTGTATACCAACGACGAAATATCAGAAATAGAAGTCAGGAAAATAATCCTATTTGTTACAGCAACAAGAAAAATAACTACCTAGTAATAAACCTAACCAAGGAGGTAAAAGACCTGTACTCAGAAAACTACACAACACTGAAGGAAAAAAAATAAGGAAGACACAAATAAATGGAAGGATATACCACATTCATCATTGGAAGAATTAACATCATCAAAATGTCAATACTACCCAAAGCAATTTATAGATTCAATGCAATCCCTATCAAAATACCAATCACATACTTCACAGATATAGAACAAACGTTTCAAAAATTTATATGGAACCATAAATGACCCTGAATAGCTACAGTAATTTTGAGAAAGAAGAACAAAGTAGGAGGGATCACCATACCTGATATAAAACAATATTGCAAGTCCACAGTAATGAAAAGAGACTGGTTCTGTCATAAGAACAGACACAGATCAATGGAACAGAATAGAGAGCCAAGAAATAAACCCACATCTCTATGTTCAATAAATATTTGACAAAGGGGCCAGAGACCTAAAATGTAGTAAAAATAGCCTTTTCAACAAACGGTATTGGGAGATCTGGATATCTACATGCAAAAAAAAAAAAAAAATGGAAGTTGACCACCAACACACCATACACCAGAATAAACTCAAGATGGATAAAGGATTTAAATATAAGTCATGATACCATAAAAGTCCTAGAGGAGAACTTAGGCAGGAAAATCTCAGATATTCCACATAGCAATATTTTCACTGATATGTCCCCTAGAGCAATGGATATAAAGGAAAGAATAAACAAGTGTGACTACTTCAAATTTAAAAGTTTCTTCATGGCTAAAGAAAACAGCAAAGTGAAAAGGGAATCAACTGTATGGGAAAACCTATTTGCCAATATCTCAGACAAGGGTTTGATCTCCAAATATGTAAAGAACTCACATGACTCCACATCGGGAAGACACACAATCTAATTAAAAAATAGGCAAAGGACATGAACAGGCACTTCTCCAAGGAGCACATACAGAGAACACATAGACTTATGAAAGGAGCTCAGCATCACTAGGCATCAGAGAGATGCAAATTCAAAATACAGTGAGATACCACTTGGCACCTGTCAGAATGGCCATCATAACCAAATCAACAAACAACAACCGCTGGAGAGGTTGTGGAGAAATGGGAACCTTAGTGCACTGTTGTTGGAAATGCAGACTGGTGCAGCCACTGTGGAAAACAGAATGGAATTTCCTCAGAAATCTAAAAATGGAACTGCCTTTTGACCTAGCAATTCCACTGCTGGGATTATAAGCTAAGGATCCGAAACACCAATGCAAAAGAACTCATGCACCCCAATGTGCATAGCAGCACTGTTTACAATGACCAAGTGCTGGAAACAACCTACATGCCCACCAGTAAATGGGTTTATCAAAAAAAAAAAAAAAAACTGTGGTACATTTACACGATGGAATACTACACAGCAGAAAGAAAGAAGGAGCTCCTACCCTTTGTGACAGCATGGATGGAACTGGAGAGTAATATGCTAAATGAAATAAGCCAGGTGGTGAAAGATAAATATCATATGATGTCACCTATAAGTGGAAGCTAATCAACAGAACAAACAAGTGAGCAAAATAGAGGCAGAGATGTGGAAATATAGAACAATCTGACAGTAACTAGAGTGGAGGATGGGGGGATAATGGGGGGAAAAAAGAGGAAGGGTCATCAAGGAACATGTATAAACAACCCATGGACAAAGTCAATGGTGGGGTGGCAGGGTGATTGAACGTGGGTGTTGGGGGTGGGTAGCGCCATGGAGAGTAATGGGGAGAAATGGAAACACCTGTAATTGAACAACAATAAAATAAAAAAAATTAAAGCTCAATTGAGTTGAAATTATTGTTTTCATTAGACCTGTTCTCACATATTATCCAATAAAAAGGTGCAAGATATTCAACTACAAAACAGTTATCTTAATTCAATTTATCTGCTATTCATATTCAAAGCAAAAGAAGTCAACCTCACAAGCATATGCAAAGTTGAACCAAGCATATTTAAAAGACAGTGGAATGAAAAATAATTGTTAAATTCCAATAGAAGGGAGCTCTTTCTCTTGGCCAATCAGAATCTGTCTTCAGGTAACTAGCTCTTTTGCACAGGCAATCTTATGAAAAATATTTATTTCACCTAATACATATATGAGATAGTGATTAAGAATCTGGAATCTGGGTTTGAATTCTGCATCTGCCACTTACCAGCTTCATAATGTTGAACACTTAGCTTCTTTGTTATTTTTCTGTTTTGTATAATTTGAATAGGATTATAGGGAAGGTTAAACGAATTAAACCTTGTGAAGTCGTTAAAGCAGTGCATGGTACAAAGTAATTACATTGCATGTTAGCTATTATTGTTATTAGTAGTCTTAGTTCAATTCAACAAATATTCATTAAGTAGCCACCATGAGTCAGCTGCTCCACTAGCCATTCGTGATACAGAAGTTGACTGAGAATCAGTCCCCACCATAGGAAAAAGCTTATACAATGTAGAACAAATAGACACAGGCCCACAATGTCAATGCCATGTGGAGATAATTGCTCTTTGAAAGAATAATTGTAGGGTGCTGTGAGCATACTGAGGAGGCTCACTCAACACAGTATTGGCAAGGGAAGGAAGGAAGAGTGGGGACACTTTTGACATGGCAAAGTATAAGAATTTTCTCTCCATTCCCTTTCCTCATTAAAGCAGAGAAAGTCCGTTGTATGAGGACTTTGTTACAAGACTTTCTGATTACAGCTCAATATCAGCAACCAAAAGTAACCACTGAGACATGACAAGGCTGTTCCATAGGACAAGTTGCTAAACAACTGCAAATCATGCTGTAAACCTCACAGAGACTCTATTCCATGGGGTGCCTGCTTCTTTGGACTTACTTTCCACATTCAGAGACCATTGTATGGTAAGTTTTCAAAATTGTTTCACAACAAACATCTAAATGGTTCCCCCACAAAGGATTCAAGATTGTATAAACTTAAGATAAACATGAGTCAGCACAGCATCTTTAGGTTTTTTTAAAGGCATGACAATGACTTGAATGAACTAGAATATATTATCTAGGAACTATTAGGTAGTTTTCTAACTGTAGTTCACAATCTTACAAGGTTGAGACTGAATATTCAAGAAAGAGAAAATCTGATACTGATTAAAACACCAATCTATAAGACTGCAATGGGTTAAAGGAATAAGGGATGCTTTCTGACTAATTCAGTAAGAACTGCCTACTCCAGAACAAGCAAAATAAGAGATTTCCTGCCCATAAGAGCTCACGGTCTCTTCATAAAAAGAAGTACACACACAGAAAATAGAATGCTCTCAAGTCTTATACAATATAGCTTTTAAGTATAGCTTTAAGAAAGTGGAATTTTAGCTGGATTTTGAACAAGGATTACATATCCCTCATGAAAAACTTATAATGGCTTCTCATTGCCTACAGCATAAATCTGTTTGTTTTTTTTTTTACCTTAACCCACACACCACATCCCAATGGTAATCCCTCTGTCCAGCTAGAATGGCTTAAGCACCATGCCTCAAGTTTCCCATCTTTAGTACTTTTCTGTGTAAATCCTAACCATAGATAACCACATTAATCCCATCTCATCCGTGAAACCTTACCAGTGATAGCACCCCATATCCTCTTCCTCCAGTTATTTGTAGTCTATAATCTGATATCTCTAGGCAACCTTACCTCCTACAAGGACTTGGTCATCAATAAGGAAATTTTACAAATAGATCAGAACAGAAATATGCAAAGTCACTTTATATGGTCAAAATGTCTCACAGGCTTCCAACAATTGACTGCATCCCAATTGAATTAGCTTACATCCCTAAGGAACATAAAGGTGAAGTGAAGAAAAGTAGCGAGGGACTAACAGATCTCTAAAGCTAGAGCAGGCTTTGTCCAAAGAGTACTTCCCTAGAGGGAATCTTGAGCTCTGGACTTGAGTATTTCTATTCCTTAAGGCAAGGCATTATTCATGTGGAGACAGTGAAGGGACTTCCAGCCAATAGGCTTCACATATTTCTAACCCCAGTGGTGTCAGTATTCTATCCCCACTGAGTGAGAAACTCCAGCAGAAGATGCTTTATAATCTGCATTGTTTAAAACAGCTTTATTCTGGGATAATTTATATACTGTAAAAATCCCTTCTTTTAAGGCTATAATTCTGGGAGTTTTGACAAATGCACATGGTTGTATAACCACCACCACAATCAAAATATAGAATATATGACAACTTCTTATGTAAGTTTGTTGACAAAAAGAAAAATGCACTGTTCATGAAGATATGCCTATAACAATTTTTTCCTGTTTGATATTTATTTGTGTATTTATTGTTGTTCAAGTACAATTGTCTCCATTTTCACCCCACCTTATGAAGCATACCTACACATAATAAAGGCTATATATGACAAACCTACTGCCAGCATCATACATAATGGGCAAAAACTACAGTGTTCCTCTTAAGATTGGGTACAGGACAGGGATGTCTGCTTTCACCTCTCTTATTCTACATAGTACTGAAAGTCTTGGCCACAGCAATCTGACAAGAAGAAATAAAAGGCATCCAAATTAGAAAGGAAGAATTAAAACTGTCATTATTTGCAGATGACATGGTACTGTACATAAAAACCCCAACAATTCCACCAAAACACTACTACTGAGAAATGAATTCAGATAAGTAGCAGGATGCAAAGTTAATATCTAGAGATCAGTTGTATTTTCATATGCTAATAACTAACTAACTAACTAACTAACACAAAGGGAAATCAAGAAAACAATCTCATTCACAATTGCTACAAAAAATACCTAGGAATAAATCTAACGAGGGTGTAAAAGACCTGTACATGAAAAATTATAAGACACTGTAGAAGAAATAGAAGAAGATGCCAATAAGTGGAAGTACATGCCATGTTCATGGATAGGAAGAATTAACATCATTAAAATATCCACACTACCCAAAGCAATCTACAGATTCAACACAATTCCTATCAAATTACAATGATGTACTTCACAGAACTAGAACAAATATTTCAGAAATTTATATAGAACCACAAAAGGTCCTGTATAGCAACAGTTATCCTGAGAAAGAAGAATAAAGTTGGAGGAATCACGTTACCTAGTATCAAACTATACTATTTGGCCATAATAATAAAAACAGCGTGGTACTGGCATAGAAACAGACACATAGATCAATGGAACAGAACAAAGAGTCCAGAAATAAACCAACACTTTTATAGTCTTTTAATATTTGACAGAAGATGCAAATATACAATGGACTGAAGATAGTTTATTCAATAAATGGTATTGGGAAAACAAGACAGATACATGCAGAAAAATGAAGCTAAACAATGTTCTTATACCACACACAAGAATAAATTCAAAATGTAGCAAATACTTAAATATTAGACCAAAAACCACAAAAAATGTAGAAGAAAACATAAGCAGCAAAATTCCAGAAATTGCTCATAGCAATGCTTTATTAAACATATCTCCCCAGACAAGGAAAACACAGATACACACACATACACAATAAACATATGAAACTCCATCAAAACAAAAAGTTTTTGCACAAGAAAGGAAATCATCAACAAAATAAAAAGACAACCCATAGAATGGGAGAATATATTTACCAATACTTCTGCTAAGGTGTTAATATCCAAAATTTATAAAATACTTACAAAACTCAACACCAAAAAGCAAACAACCCCATTTAAAAAATGGGCAAAGACCTGAACAGACACTTCTTCAAGGAGGTCATACAGATGGCCAATAGACATATGAAAAGATGCTCAACATCATTAAACATCAGAGAGATGCAAATTAAAACCACAATGAAATAACACTTCACACCCGTCAACATGGCTATCATCAATAAATCAACAAACAACAGGTGTTGGCAAGGATGTGAAGAAAGGAGAACCCTTTTGTACTGTTGGTGGGAATGCAGATTGGTGCAGCCATTGTGGAAAGCAGTATGGAGTTACAACCCAAATTAAAAATGGATCTGCCTTTTGACCCAGTGATCCTACTTCTGGTACTATATCTAAATAAACCCAAAACACTAATTCAGAAGAACATAAGCACCCCTATGCTTATTGTAGCATTATTTATAGTCACCAAGATATGGAAACAGCCCATGGGTCCATCAGTAGATGAGTGGATAAAATATATGTCACATTTACACAATGTAATATGATCAGCCATAAAAAAGAAGAAAAAAATTTAACAAAGTTTTAAAAATATTTTATTTATTTATTTTTAGAGAGGAGAAGGGAAGGAGAAAGGGAGGGAGAGAAACCTCAGTGTATGATTGCCCCTTGTACATCCTCTTTTGGGAACCTGATCCACAACCAAGGCATGTTCCCTAACTGGGAATCAAACCTGCGACCCTTTAGTTCTCAGTCTGGCACTTAATCCACTGAGCCATACTAGCCAGGGCAAGAATAAAATTTTATCCTTTGCAACTGTATGGATGGACCTGGAGAATATTATGCTAAGTGAAATAAGTTAGTCAGCAAAAGAGAAATAACATATGATTTCACTCCTATGTGGAATCTATGGAACAAACTAAACTAACAATCAAAATGAAAACAGACTAGACAGACTCATAGATGGAGAACAGGATGACAGTGGTCGGGGTAAGAGGGTAGTGGGATTGAGCAAAAAGGAAAAAGGACTCATGGACATGGAAAACAGTGTGGTGATTCCTGGGGTGGGAGTTGTATAAGAGGACTAAATGGTAATGGAATAAAATACGGTAAAGATTAAATAAAAATAATTAAAATAATTGATACTTCAAATTATGATATATACTAATTCTAAGTTTTTATGCCAAGTGAAAACATATCACCTAACTTAAAAATTTTAAGGAAATTATTCACTGCAATGTGTGACTAAAATTTAATCCAAATTTGATGACAGTAGCCTTAGAAATATAGCTAAATAGAAATACAAATTTCTCACTGGCACAAAGTGTTGAACTGCAGGCCTGCTATCAACAGCTTCTCAATGGATCTAGAAAATACACGTCAACTGATCACCATGACCACCTTTTGAGAGACCCACCCTGCTCTTATAAAAAAAATCCCTTTTGGTCCTTTGTCCTGGACCTGTGACATTCTGGACTGGTTCTATTTTCAGTTGTGGATGAATGTAATGTGTGCAATAAATCATATCTTCTGTCTTAGCTGAAGGAAAAAAAAAGAAATATAAATTTCTATTTGGGCATTAATACTTAAAGAGTTAGAGGTAGGACAATAGGTTCTAAATATTGCAGAGGTGGAATATGAAGAATGTTAAATAAGTGAATTGTCAATATTTATTACAGAAAGAAAATTGTCATGTAATGGGACATTTATTTAATCAGTATTTATTGAATATGAGCTGTGCCAAGAATTGTGATGCACAGGATGAATCAAACAGGACCTACCTTTCAAGAAGTGTATACTCTAGGTAGAGTGTAAAACATGATGAATAAAATAGTATGACTTATAAATCAAATTTTACTGCAATTTGACAGATTATATTGGTGTTTCCCCAAAGCTGTCAAATATGTCCTTCAAAATGTATTCAAGTAACTTTATTTACACATTTTATTGTGTTGTCTTTGCAAAAGAAAAGAACAGCCTTTTGGAGCATCAGAAAGTTAATTAAGCTAATGTGATTGTCTAAAAAGCATATCTAGTTTATGAAATGCAGCATGGAACTTTGGCTGGTATGGCTCAGTGGATGATCAGCCTGCAAACCAAAGGGTTGCTGGTTTGATTCCCAGTCAGGGCACGTGCCTGGGCTGCAGGTCAGGTCCCCAGTATAGGGCACGCTAGTGGCAACCACACATTGATGTTTCTCTCCCTCTCTTTCTCCTTCCATTTCCCTCTGTCTAAAAATAAAAAGAAATAAAAATCTTTAAGAAAGAAATGTGAGGTAGAGCAAAATAAAAATGTTTCAGACCTAAGAAACTCATTCCAATGTCCTCTGATCTATACTTACTGTGGAATCAGTCCACAGTTATTTAAAAATTGTTTAAAATTAATAAAAGTCACACTACTCATAGCAAAATTCTTGACAGTTGAAATATTTACAGATGTAAAGTAAGTCATGTTGTGAAAAAACTATTTGCAGACTCTTTAATTAAATCAATTGTATATGGATTTATACATTAAAGCTAACATGTAACATATATGATAAGGTCACTCCTTTGGGGTACTTAATGGCTCTATTAACTATGAAACTCATCATAAAAAGAACCTGTTAAAGCCAATTTAAATGACAATTTTAATTTTTTTAACCACATGTTGCATTATGTTTAGGTTTCACAAACAGGAGCACTTTGATCTGATCCTTGCATAGCAATGCTGAATGCAAATGTGGTTAAACCAGTGTAGCAGCCGTTTGCATCTGCCATCTCTGTACCTCTAATTCAGTCACTAAGACTATACCTGGCCCAATGCTTGCTATATGTGAGGCCTAGAAACGAGACCTAATATATCTTTGGGATATTCCCAATCAAGAACTGGTCTATTGCTTAAGTTAGCTTCTCATCAAAGCCAGAGGGCCTTGACTGATTCACCAACAATAACCTCCTTGCATTTGAAAGGACCAAAGTTTCGCTACCCTGAAGCTGCCTTTTTGGGTTATTGATTTTAAGCTGTTTATTAAGAAACAAAAGACTCAGAAAGAACTCCCCCACCCCACTTTCCTGTCCAAGAGACTCAGACAAACATACCTCAGGAAGGAGATCTCACGGGTGTTCTCCTTAACGTAATTTAAATGAAGTGTGGTAAATAAGAGGGTTTCAGGCAGGGACATGTTAGCTAGGGAACCCCTGGTGTCCCATTGTTACTGAGTCACCTAGCAAGAATTTTCCTGCCCTGTATTTTCCACTCTTCCTCAACTACCTGTAAATTGCCCATTCTCACTTCTGAAATCTAATACTTCATTCCCTCCCCTTCATTGTTCAAAAATGTCACATATACCCGATGTTGCCTCAGTCTTTGGAATTTTCGTATCTATGTGAATTTCTACTGCACATGTGTTAAGCTTTGATTTTTCTCCTGTTAATGTGTCTCTGTTAATTTGGCTATTAATCCTGCTAGAAGAATTTAGAAGGTGGGAGGAAATGTCTTAATATTTTTTAGACCCTTTACACATTGTCTTTGTGTTTTTGGTACTTACAGTTTTAATCTTGCTCGGATTAATTTTTTTTTTAAAGATTTTATTTATTTATTTTTAGAGAGGGAAGGGAGGGAGAGAGAGAGAGAGAAAGAAACATCAGTGTGTGGTTGCTGGGGGACATGGCCTGCAACCTAGGCATGTGCCCTGACTGGGAGTCGAACCTGCGATGCCTGGTTCGCAGCCCGCGCTCAATCCACTGAGCTACACCAGCCAGGGCTCGGATTAACTTTTTATTCTTACTTATGATCTTGGATTTTTTGTTCTATATCCCTAGCATATTAATCCCATCTCCTGGGCCTTAATCATATTGTTACAGAACCCAGCCAGTCAATGTCCTACTTATTGCTGCCAACAGGCAAAGGAAAGGAAAAGGTGGTAAGGAAAAGGAATCATTTAGTTGAACATGTAATTTGAAATGAAGGCAGGTTTCTGCCCCAAAACTCATTCCCTTGTGAAAAAAAATATTCAAAGAAAATTTATCCTGCCACCCTCTACCAGGCTAGACTGGTCTTAGGCCATATCCTGAACCCCATTTCCCTTAAAATACTGTCCTTGGGAAAATGCAGGCAGCTGAAGCATAAAAGGAGGTCTGGAGTGGAAGGAAGCCCTCACATGAGGGAAAAGGATCTTGGAAGGTTGAGGTCAGTTGGTTGTCCCTGGAGAGCAGCATGTGCAATGTCCAAAGGATGGCATTCCTGGACAGGTTGGCAACCTTGTTGTATTCTGGAGGTGACACATTTGGCAAGAGAGTTAGAAGGCACAATCAGAACCACAACAACTAAAGTAACAAAGGTAGGAAATAACTCAACAATATCCTACATTAGGAAAGAGATGCTTGCTTAGAAGAACGTGTGCAAGGCATGTTGCCACCTGTCCAAAGTCCTTTTGCCCACTATAATTAATTTGGGCTGGGGGGCAGGGGAAGTCTGGAACTAGTCTTAGAATCATGTCCCACACCAACCGGTCCCACAGATTACCTCTCCTAGGTCCAAATGGTCTAAAGCTCAAATGGTAGACACATTGTTTTTCACACTAACCAGCATCACAAGCAACCCTGACAAGGTCCAAATGGCTTGGATCCTAAACAGCAGAGATTATTTCTCACACCAACTGGTACTGTTACAGAGCAGGACCCAAACAAGCAAAGGGGGCCCGGGAGCCCCGGGAGGGTGATGCTCTTACTGAAAGAAATTCGGGTCC
>PVIA01019216.1:0-11037 GCA_004024845.1 Tonatia bakeri | reverse complement strand
GGGGGGACCCCAAATGGACATTTGAAATGGGGCCCAGAACTCAAGGTGTCCAGAGATTCTAAGATGTTTTTTTTTTACCTCTTCCCCCCACCACAGGTGTGAGTTGGGGGAAGGGGCACACAGAGCAAGAACGTGCAGGGCAGCTTTGCAGCTAATCCATGGCATGGTTATTTAACATACCTATAGCCTTGGGCTGGTTGCCTGAATATGCTAAATGGCTATGGCCATGCTCTGGGCTAGGGGGATGGAAAGGAACACCTCCCTGAGACGTGACTAGGAGCAGGTCCCCTGAGTTTCAGCGCTTGGGTGGGAGCTCGGAGGAGATTGGTTCCAGGACATGGGGTGACACTTGCCCAGACCCATGATGGTGACCAGAAAAGCTGGAAAGGATAGCAGACTGAGGGCAGGTGTGGCCAAGTGTGGGAGGAGTCGGAAGTGGGGCTGCAGAGGAAGATTGGCGCGGGATTTAAAAGCCCAGGCACGGCAGCCGTAGAAGCGTGATCCATGCGGCTTTCGGCAGAGCAGAAGGCTCCCGCAGCCCTGTGAGGAGAGTGATCCATGCGGCTTTTGGCAGAGTAGGGGCTCCCGCAGCCCTGGAAGAGAACCACGCGGTTCTGCCAGAGTGCAGACCCCTGCAGCTCTGGTAGGAGAGGACTGCCTGGCTTTGAGGTGCTTCTTTTGGTCATGCGGCCTGGGAAGCAAGAGAGACTTTGCCTGGAAGAAGGGTGAAGGAACTCTTACCAGTAAGCCATGAGACGGTGCTGCATGGTTTTGGATTAACTGGAGATCCTGCCTGGACGGCGACACAGCTGATGGTGCCGAGAACCGAGAGAGGCCTACCAGCCGAGCACGGATTACTGGGAAGAACTAGACACTGCCTGAGACTGGACTTCTATTTCCTTTCCTGAGATACGGTACCCCAGACTGAGCAAGGGGGAAGGAAGGACTGAGTGTGTTTGTGGGTGTTTTGAGGGACTTTGGAATTTTGGTAAAGGCATTAGGTCACTACTTTTAGTACTAAATAAACGTTTCCTTTCCTTTTCACGAATCTCTGGCATTGAGAGATATCTTTCCTTTAAGGCGGCGGACAAGACGGACCCGAATTTCTTTCAGTAAGAGCATCACCGTCCCGGGGCTCCCGGGCCCCCTTTGCTTGTTTGGGTCTTGCTCTGTAACAGAACTAGACATCACACCGGGAGCCAGGTCCTTTGCACTGGCCCATAATGGCCAGGTCTAATATTAAAACTCACGTGCTTACATAAGAGTCGTTCTCAGGGAAATTCTAATGAAAGTATATTTAAAGAAAAAAGTTAGCAGTAAATGGAGTGGTGTGCATTTCACATCATGGGCATTTTATGTTTTGTGGTTAAAAGGCTATTGATCAGGACACCTGAGTCCTGCTAATCTTAGTGTGGACACTTACTCACTCCTGTGACTCTGAACAAGCCAGGTGGTCTCTCTAAGCCTCATTTTTTTAAAATCTGTAAAATGAGGCAGATAGCTGCCTAAGCTATAAAGTATAAGAAATACCACAAATTCTTTTAATGCTCAGGATCTTCTAAAGAGAGGCTGAGAAAATAAAATTGTTTTTAAATATTTGGAATAATGACACAGTACGAACTATCATTATCTTTTTTTACTGAAATATGAGTCATTTTTCACTCTCTCTAAACCAAAATTATCTGAAGATGTTACTGAAAAGTAGGTTAGAAAATGTCTGTGGTTGAAAGGAAAATAATTTGCAGTACCAGTTCCAAACGGGCATCTCTGACACTCAAGCTGATGCCGAGGGCGTGAATACTCATAACCAAAAGGTGTTTTGGCAAATTGGAAACAAATACTTGGAAATGAGTTTACATATGCCGATATTCGAGTAGCAGTTTCCTAGTAGTAGAGGCATCATTCCTTTCACTGAGTTATAGGACAGCTACCTGAAAGCCTTGTTATAACGGACAGCCTTATAGAACTCTACAGCAACCCCAAGTGACCATGTAATGGGCCCACGGCCTCTCTACCCCTTCCTTGCACCAGCACTTCACAGCTGTGGAAGAATCATAAAATTCAGAGGTTGGCAATTTATACTTAATACACATGAAGACCCTGTGTGCAGGGAAGATCCCCACTCCGTAAGAGCTGTGGACAAGGCCTATCACAGGGAGCGTATTAATTCACTCCTGAGGGAGAGACGGTGAGAGCACAGCACTGCAGCAAGTCATTTGCATTCCTTATCCCTGAAGATGAATCCTTCACTTATTTTCATCTCGTAATAAAGCATTTGCCAAATATACAAAAATCCTATTTTCTGCCTCTATAGTGTATGTGTCTCCTTACTTTGATATGTCTTGTTTTTAGGAAGTAGTAATGTTTTAAAACTACATTTTAAACAGGAAAAGAAAATCAGTCTCCTTATAATTGGGGAATGTAACCAGATTATTTGCAATCATCATGTACTTAATGCCTTATTACCCTAATGGAAGTCATTGTAAGTGATGATAAAATTGTCAGAAAGAAGTTATGCTAAATGATGCTAAAACTGGCATTATCCAGGAAACATGTGAGAGATATGATCTCTCTGCCATCAGAGGGCACAGCAAGAAGGCAACCAGTCTGCCACCAGGAATTGAACTGGCTGGCACCCTGATCTTAGATTTCCCAGGCTCCAAAACTATGAGAAATAAATGTCCGTTGTGTAAGCTGCTGTTAGTTACAGCAGCCCAGGCTAACCAAGACAGAGGGATACAGCAGGTCAGGGATGCCCACAGCCGGAGGAAAATTTGGAGGGCAGAGGCAAGATGGGAAAAGCTCAATCCCTATGTTATCACTATGTTTTGCATGGTTTTTCCCATTTGGTGCATTTCTCTTTGTTCCTAATCTGTGGTTTTTGCTGTTGATCTGTGATTCCCAGGCTTTATGTCAGAGAAGGAATCAGAAATGAAATGATTATTCCATAGGCAGGTGGAAAACAAAAGTGACGGTGTGCACCTGTGAATGAGTGGCGTCCTCAGGCCCAGAGAGAGTGCTTCTGAGCCTCCAGACCAGGAACAGGGAGCAACGGAGGAAGTGCTCTCCCTACACCAGTTACTTGCTCACAAGCATCTGGTACCCTGTGACTCTGCCACCTCTTTTTATTAATGTTTATTTGATAAGTCGAGGGGGAAATAAATAAATATGGATTTCTAAGTTAGATGCAACCAACTGCGGCTTCTCTCCTAACGGCTTGATGCTGTGTTCACGTCAGCATGAGTGGGACCATGAGGCAGCTGTGAGCATGTTCCCAAGGGGGAAACAAACGGCAGTTGCCGAGGAAGAGCTTGCAGGTCAGTCTCCAGCCTGCAACTCCTGAGTGATAACGCTCTTTAAAGGAAAAGCGGTGTGTTTGGGACATCGTCCCTACCAGAATATAAGCTCTGCGCAGTGGCCACTTTTGTTTAGTCCACCACTGCTTTCTCCTCAGCACCTAGGACAGGGCCTGGGGGCTGCTCAATGAATAAATACACGTTGCTAGAGGCACACATGAAGATCTCTAGCACCTCAATTTAAAAAGAGGAAAAGAAGAAGTCCAGCACCCCCAACTTGCAAACCTTCTCATCCTCCCATCATTTTTATCTCTGCCTGTTACCTCTGTCTTTTGAAAGACCAGTGTTTGGAAGCTCCAGGTCATTTCATTCTTCTTCCACAGCTCATCACATCTCAATAGATGAAAGATCTACCGCATTCTGATCTACAGTGTCCATTTATTCCCTCCACAGTGGTCCTGGGCCTGGCCCTCTGGCATAGGCAGAGGCGCTAGCCTCCTTACTGGTCCCCCTGCTTCCACAGTGCATCCTAGAGTCCAAGGCTGGACCCGTCTACCTTCCATATAGCTGTGATCATTTCCATTCTGTCAGAATGTGCCAGTGTCCCCACTGATCATGAGGCCCTGCATTATGAAGCCCAAACTTGCTATCTCAGCCTTGCCTTTCCTGGGTGCATGACATTTTGGTAGGGCCTTTTTGGTGCGAGTAACATTTGACATGTCTGTTTTAAAATGTGGGTTTTACCAAAAACAAAACAAACAAACAAAACCAAAATCAATATAATTTTCTCTACTTCTCGTACATCCTTGCAATCATAATCACTAACTTTCACTGCAGTCCTTTGCAGATTATTCAAAGTTGCTTTATCTTATCTCATTCTAACACTAAAGTTGATTCCAACCTATATCTTCTTCTGAAAATGGCTAATCAGTTGCATTGACCTCACTGGACTGCTCATTCCACTGTGGAATGGTGATTAAGGACTTGGAGCTCTGGAATCCAAAAGATCCAGTTAAATCCCTGCTGGGCCACTTAGGGATTAGAGGACTTTAGAAAGTTGTTCTCTTTGCCTCAAACTCTTCATCTATTCATGGGGTTGGTAAGAGTACCAATCTCTCAGGTGCAAAGGTTAAAAGTGATTAAATTTGTAACCAGGCAAGTCTTCCAAATAAATATGAGTTACTCTGTTTTTTTTTTTTTAATCAAAATATCTCTTCTCTCCCACCACAGCAGTGATGTTTGGTACAGCTTTGCTAACCTGAGTTATGCCTGCTTCGTCAGTCAAGACAGCAGTTAAAATGGTCTGAATAGTAGATTTCCCTACCCTAGCTCTTCTATTCGTTTTTCTGTTTTTTGATTGTGACTATCAGTTAATCTTAAATGTCAAATGTCTCTGTTTATAAAAGGTGATTATAGGTATCTTCTATCACATTATAATACATTTCTCAAGTGATATGTATAATATAGGAAAATGTGCTGTTCCTATATGAGTAAAAATGATGATCTTTGAAGACAATGTGATATTCAGAAAGAAGGAGTTACTTTTACTAAAGAGCAGGCACACGTACAGGTGGAGGCATCTCTGCACACTCTTATCTAAAGAAACCGAATGCATTGGTCTTTCTGAGCAGGTGAATGGAAGAATTTCATTTACAGAATGCCTGTGAGTGACTAGCACATCCCTGCCTTCATGAGGCCTAAGACTAGAGGAGGAAGCAATATGTAATATGGTAGTTGGTAGCATATGGTAGCTGTAGAACAGGGAACATGGTCACCATGAGGGATTGAGTGGGGCCACCACAATTCCCCATGTGACAACTATTGTTTTGTACAAGGGCATTTAGAAGGAGACTGTGCATTCCTCCCGCAGTGCCACAATGGAGAATGTTTCTATAAAACAGATTTCCTTCCCATCCAGGGGATTCAAATATGGAATCTCCTAGCACAGTGGAAGCGATGTTGGTTGCATGGGTGAATCTTGCAATGGGCAAGATCTGCTAAGCTCACCATAGATTGTATTAAGTATTTCCTTAGCCTCTTTTCAGATTGCAATGAACACATGACTGACGACAGCCCTGGACTGGTGGGAGAGACAGAGGACTAGGAATACAGTCAGCAGGAGAAAAAACAAAGTAGCTGTGTAATGAAGAACTAACCTGACCCAAGAGAAGTCTGGCTTTTGCCCTCTGCCACGCAGCGGGGATCTCTAAGCCCGCGGGATGTCCTGATAGGAGTGCTTGCTTTTGTTTACCTAGGAGCTTTGGTCATTGGACAGTGTAGTAATGTGATTTATGACAGGGGCTTTGGGCCAGCCCATATCAGTCCTGACCTCCAGAAGGGGCTGGAAACTAAAGGTCAGCCATTCAGGCACTATGTAATCAAGCCCCAGTAAAAGCTCTGGACACCAAAGGCTTGGGTAAGCTTACCCTGTTGGCAATGCTATGAACATATTGTCCCACACATCATGGTAAGGACTCCACTCATCCACCAGGAGAAGACAAACATGGGAGAAACGGCTTCATATTTGGGCCCTTTCTGGGCTCTGTCTTTGAATCTCTTCCCTGACTGATTTTAATTTGCATTCTTTTGCTACAGTAAAACTATAATCATAAGTATAGCAAAAAACAAACAAACAAAAACTAAAATATGGCTTTATCATTATTGAGGTATGGTGAGGCCAAGTGGTTAGGATCTCCACTAAAAAGGTAATTGTTACTCACAGTTACCAAGTGCAGAGTGCCTGCCACACCACACAGGGCCACACCATGCATAGCCACCCATGCAGGGCCACATGGGGAAGCACAGAGTTAGTCAGGAGGCAGAGGAAGTGAGGGGAGTATGCGGGTGGGCAAGCACCCTTATTGTGGTTCCTTTGGAAAGGAATGGGTGAGGCAGGGTAAGCAAGCATAGGGTTGGCTACTTTGGATAATTCCAGTGGGCTCTGGTGCGTAGGGGCTGTAGGGGCTGTGTGGAGTTGTCTAGGGCCTGGCCCTGGGTGATCAGGGCAGGGGAAGAGTGGCCCTGAGTGTGAGAGCCTCACAGAGGAGGTGGTGGGGACAATGGGATCTGGATAGGTTAGTTTGCTTACGAAAGTCGTGCTCACAGGCCTAAGAATTAGCCCTGGGAGGAACAGTCTCTCCGGGCCTATCTAGGCCCCCAGATGTCAAAGTATCAGGAAATACAGAAAACAAAAAACATAGTTAATACTGTGGTCAACCCCCTCATCATTAAACTATTGAATAATGCCTAAAGCAGTCAGCCTCCACTGTTACTGGGCTTCTCCTATTTCTAACATCCACCCCAATGCAGATGTCCCTCCCCTAATTTCCACCCCAGTTCAACTTACTTTTAATTTGCTAGAAAATGCTCAGCAACTGATAGGAAATTACTTGGCTTTTCCTGTCTGCTCCCTGGAGATGACTGATCCTCACAGTCAGGTGGGCCCCATACCGTGGTCTCTGTGCTGCAGCCACTTCCATGTCTGAAAGCCTGTCCTGGTCCATTTCCTTTACAATCAGCTATTAAGAATCAAAGCCAGTCATCTGTTCAGCTAGGTATTTGCCATTTGCCAATTCACAATGCTTAAAATAGTAATCTCAAGCCATTTTGTTAATTTTTAACAGGCTCTGTCTGTGCCACTGGACGCCAGTTCCTGAGAGCAGCCACTCTGCTCAGCCTCCTGGTTCCTTTCGAACTTGGCCAGGCCCCCAAAGGCTTTTTTTTCCATCTCATAGACTTTTATTCCAGCTTTAGAATAACATAAATTCCACCTGATTACTCACTTCCCTATTTTGTTCTCGTTTAGTCATTACTCACTTTTATTAAAAATGGTGGTGACCCGACTTGCCATCGCATATAAAAGTAGTTTCCTTCAGCATTTTTTTGAGGAGCACCCTCTTCTGATCATTTTTTAGTTTTACTTATTTGGGGAGAACAAATGTGGATAATGAACAAAAAGATGAAAGTGGGAGATTGTCATTTCTTCTACATGCCTCCAAATTTTTCCTGAAAGGGATATATCATTTCACTTTCTTAATCTATTACACTGTATTTTAGTAGCTTTTACAAAACTTCCCATTCATGTATTTAGAACAGAAGTTAAGTAAACCTATTGAAACTATAATGAAGTTTTATTCCCCAATCTGACATTTAAATAAAATAGATTTTTAAAAAGTCCTTATCATTGAATTTTTCTCCCCAAAATTTCTTTCATGACTGAGGATGAAAAAAACCATCAAAGTATACTCTTGATGTTTGCCATTCATCCTAATGGTGCTTTTAGTGCTCTATAGATTTCCAGTCTGTGTGTAGATGTATAAGAATAAAGGACATTCAATTTTGAATAGTTAACTGCAGTTAATCCCAAAGGATAAAATCATTGCATAAAACACACAGAGCCAGCCCTGGCTGGTGTGGCTCAGTGGATTGAGCGCCGGCCTGCAAACCAAAGGGTCAACAGTTGGATTCCTAGTCAGGGCACATGCCTGGGCACATGCCTGGTTGTGGGCCAGGTCCCCAGCATGGGGTGTGTGAGAGGCAACCACACATTGATGTTTCTCTCCTTTTCCTCTCCCATCCTTCCCCTCTGTCTAAAAACAAATAAATAAAATCTTTTTAAAAATTCTCTATAAAAACACATAGAACCAGCAAATGTCAAAATTGCTTATTACTGGAGATGTTCAGTGTGGAACAGAACTTGTTTAAGTGGACTATAATAATAACTTTGGACACTGTACTAAATAACCTACATAGATTTTTCCATTTAATATTTAGAATAACCCTGTGAGGTAGGTACTCTGATGATCCCCATTTACCAGATGAGAGAACTGAGCTGAAGCTTAGAGGGCCTGGGCACCTGGCCCAGGTTGCTCAGCTGCAGAGCCTGTTCCCTGGATGCCTGGGCCTAAGGGTCTTCCCCACTTGGCCACCCTTGAAGAATACGCCCTTGAAGAAAATGAAATAATTCACTAGAAAACATCCTGGAGATTTGAGAAATAACCGTCGGTGACCATTTGGACTAGGAACTGCAGAATTTCAACTGTCCCCACCGTAAGCTCCCTGGGGGCAGGACACATTCGAATCTTCCTTTTACTATTCCTACCAGACCGCAACCCAGTGCTGGGCACAGGGCAGTGCTGAGGAAGCCCTGGGAGGTCACACAAGGGTAAAAACCCTCCCCTGTTGTCCCCCCAGAAGATGTCCTGGTCTAAAAGTAATCCTTTCTTTTCTTTCGTTAATAATTCCCTTGCCTCACTCTTTTTCCTATAAAAACTTTTCACTTTGTACAACTCCTTGGGGTGCCCTTCTAGTGGCTGGATGGGATGCTGCCCCTGGATCCGGGCATGCCTGGCAGACAGCCCGAAAGGCAGGTGCATCATGCTGTACCTGTGTGCCATGCTCTGTGCTCCTTCAAGAGTGCAAATCAAATCAGAACACCTGGTTTTGACTCTTGGCTCCACTCTTCACTGTGTGACATCAGGCAATTCACCTAACCTTTGTGGATCTCAGCGTTCTCATTTCTAAAGATGGGGGTGAAATCTGCTTCCTGTGGTGGGTGTCAAAACAAGTGAGAAAATTATTGTGAAAGTGTTTTGTAAAGTGTTATTAATACAAATATAAGCAACTAAGAGAGGTCCATTCGAGTTGCAGCATGCTTATGTCTTGGCACAGAGACTCCAAGCTGCCTACTCTCCAGGCACCTTTGCCATCCTAGAGACGCCAGTTTCTGAGTCTACACCGGACAGGTTATGGAGAATGCTGAGAATAAAGGTGAAATACATGGAATACACCAGGGATTCCCAGCCAAAACTCCTTAGAACCAAGTGACACTGCTGGCCATGCTCCGAGGTGGAAGAAACTATAATCCCTAATATTATGATCACTGTGACTCAGGGTGTACTGGTCACTAGATGAGCCGTGGCCAGCATGCACTGCTTTGACGCCATGGGCAAGTGAAGGGACTAAAGTGCACAGAGGCTGAGGGCTCACTCAAGATCATGGGCAAGGCGGTAGCAAAGGCAGCCCACTGACCAGTGCGGTCTAACCCCAGAGTCCTCACGCCCTGACCACTAGGCTGTGGACGGCCTGACTCTGCTCTCTGAAAGCTTGAGGAGCTTTGTAGAAGTGGAATAGCTGTCTGTCCTCCCCACAGGGGCCCAGTTATGTGGGGACGGACTGCCACCGATACTACCGGCTCATTAAACAATAAACCTTCCTCTGCATGCCACCTACTCCTCACCACTCCTCACATACCTCAGTACAACAGAGAGAAATGTCACTCTCTTGCTGATTGAACTCTGTGGAGGGCAGATTGACCCATGGCCAGGCCCTGTAAAAATGATGCCCTCGAAGCCTTTGTGAAGACAGATGTGGGCACCCCCGACAGAAGGGAGGGCTGGCCTGGCCTGGACAGGGAGGAGGGCCCACAAGGTGGAAGCCTGGGCTCTGCCTGAGGGAAGGGCTTCAGAGGTGGTGTTTTGTTTTGTTTTTATTGAGGAAATTCTCATAAGATGAACTACTTTAAAGTGTCATTTAGTTCATTTACAATGTTGTGCAACTATTATTTCTAGTTCCAAAACATTTTCATCATGTCCAAAGGAGACCTTGTGAGGGAGGTTTTAAAGTTTTAAGGTGTGAAGTATGTAACAGAACTCCCAACCTCCACTTCTGGTCAGGTCCTCTTTGCAGCTTCTGTAGCTTTTGCATAAATGGATTTCAGTGGGGGTCTCAAAGGCGGTTTGCCCCGTATAGGGACAAAGGACATAGAGAAAAGGAAGGTAGGATCCAGACCACAAGTACATCTGGTGTGTTCCAGAGTCCTCAGGAGGCCACTGGGGGTTGGGAAAGTCAAGGCTACCTCCACCCCCCCAAAAATGAGGCCTCAGCTGACATCTGCGTTATATAAGCAACTTGTGTGCCTAAGAGGCAGCTTCTCAAGCTCAGTGCAGAACATGTCTAGTACATAAAATGCTTTCCTCAGAGCTGTACTCACTGTACCTTGCATCACAGAAGCAACTGTGCTTCAGACAGCTGCTGTAAATTGTCCAGGAAGCAAAGGCTGTTTTCCTATTGGCTCTACAATCGTCAAGACAGAGTCCCATCTCTCATCGTCTCTGCTTTGGGCAAAGCAGACAAGGACAGAGAGGAGCCCAGAGCTCCTGGCCTTGCTGGCAGTAGCCCCCTTGGGTAGGCACCATCCCCAGCTTCCTGGAGCCACAGAGGAGCAGGCCTCCTTCCACCCCAGGCTGAGGCCAAGCTGTGCCCCTCCCCCAGCCTGCTGCTCCTGCTGCCCTCCCAGTCCACTCCCTCCTGTCTGGAATTTGAGCCACATTTTTTCATTTCCCTCCTGGTGCATTTCTGGTATTTCTTATTTGCTTTACTGACAAAGTCACTTTGAAAAAGATCTGTATTCTTTGAAACAAGGCATACCTTGCATTCTTGTGCTAAAATTGTATTTTATTGAGGATTCCCTTATATTGTGAGTATTTAACGGTCAATCTGCTCTGCTGGGAATGGCAGCAAATATAACTATTGACAGGGGGAAAAAAAGATGCACTTCCTGAGACACATTTGGCAAAGTAAATCCAAGTTCTTACAAGAAAAGAATGTAATAAATTTTTCTCTATTTTTAGTCACGCATAAATCCCTTTACTACGGTTGAGCTCAAAACTCCATATTTGTCTTGGTCTGAAGTTAAAGCTGCAGGCTAAGTTGAAAGGACAGAGTATTTGTCCAACACTAT
>PVIA01019215.1:0-11039 GCA_004024845.1 Tonatia bakeri | reverse complement strand
AGCTCTTTCTGGAACACCTTTTTGGAGGTGCTGAGGTGTTCCTTCTGGTGGCCATGGCCTATGATCGCTATGTGGCCATCTGTAAGCCACTGCACTACATAAGCATCATGAATAGACAGGTTTGTATCCTGCTGTTGGTGGTGTCCTGGGCTGGAGGTTTTGTGCATTCTGTGGTCCAACTTCTCTTTGTGTACAACCTTCCCTTTTGTGGCCCCAATATCATTGACCACTTTGGCTGTGACATGTACCCACTAATAGAACTTGCCTGCACTGACACCTACTTCTTGGGCCTCACTGTGATTGCCAATAGTGGAGTAATCTGTACAGTCATCTTTACTTGTCTCCTAATATCCTATGGAGTGATCCTAAATTCCCTTAAAACTCACAGTCGAGAAGGAAGGCGCAAAGCCCTGTCTACCTGTGGTTCCCACATCACGGTGGTTGTTCTCTTTTTTGTTCCCTGCATTTTTATGTATGTGAGACCTGTTTCTAACTTTCCTGCTGATAAATTCATAAGTGTGGCTTATACTGTTGTCACTCCCATGTTGAATCCCCTAATATACACTTTGAGAAATGCAGAAATGACAAATGCCATGAAAAAACTGTGGTGTAGGAAGTTAGCTGTAGACAGAATGAGAATGTGTCACTCATTTTGAATGTACTTGGTACTAGTTTCGAAGCAACAAACAGCCAGTGCATTCTAAGAATGGATGACTGAGTCAACTCAATGAGTTCTCTTGGGATCCTTTTCTTTATTCATTCAAAGGTATCAAAAAGTGGAAGAAATTATCCTTAGGGTTAGAATCATTCCAACACAGAAATCCTGAAGGATGAATAAAAAGGCACAGGTATTTTTTTTATTATCAGGAAAAATTATCTAAATTCACCTTGTAACTTTTGAAATTGTTCAGTTACAGTTGTCCTGGTTTCCCCCCATTGCTCTCCCCTGTTCTGTACCACCAACTGACACCTCCCACAGTCAATGCCCTGGCATTGTGCATAACCATGAGTTGGTTATTCTTGTTTCTTGGCTTGTCCCTTCCCCTTTTCCATAGTATCCCCCTGCATCCTCCTTTCTGGTCATTGTGAATTTGTTTTCTATTGTTTATATTAAAGTGGGAATTCAGAAGAGTTTTTTTCCTTTGAAAAGCGAAAAACAAGCCGTCCGTGAAAATTTGCTTTTACCCAAATAAGGAGAAAAGAATTTGGCTAATGTTTAAAACTAATTTCTAAAGTTAAAATAGTGCCAGCTATTTATTTATTTATTTATTGTTTTTTCAAGGACATTTGTCTTCTTTTTTACCCCACCATGCTTTCCTGCCCCACCCATCTCTACCTCCCACCCTTGAACTTATCCCCTTTGGCTCTGTCCATTTTTCCTTCATACGTGTTCCTTGATGGCCCTTCTCCCCCATCCCCTCTGGTTCCTGTCAGTTTGTACTGTCTTTCAAAATTTTAATGTTTGTTATTGTATACATACAACAGGGTTTTGCAGTTGCCTTAAGCATTTTGTCTTCAAGATTACTTCTGTTTCTCATTTTGATGCCTGTGCATTTGCAGTTCAGCATGTTTAGATGGGAGATGATACCATGTTTGGTTAAATACACAATCATGGAACATTTCTGTTAGATGGGATGTTGGATATATTCAAAGTTTGGTATCAACCTTAAAGGGATGGTCAACAATGAAAACAGATTCTAGTTCTTGATTAGAGTGCAGAATACCATATTAATCCAAATTGTAAGTGTATTTTAATGTTTTTCCTTACCGTTATTACGTGCCTTTTTGTCATTCTTCAGAGTAGATGAAGCTTATTTTGTCTTCATGACACTGAAGATTGGGTAAAGAAATGCATTATTTTGCACAGCAATGTGTTCCCTAAAAGTTGCATTCAACTTTAATACTTTAAATTCTAGACTTAATAATGGTTTGTTTCTATATAAACAGAATTTTGGTTTTCAACCTTCAAATTTTTTTTCCTCAGTGTGTAACCCCTCCAGAATATCATAAATAGGAAGAAGATGCAATTGCTTTCACTGTATTGTAGGAACATCGTCTATGTTTTGTAAGGGTTTTTTTTCCTAACTAAAAAAAATTAGAACTTTCCTTACTTAAAAATTGTATTGTGTATTTTTTCATGCATACCGATATTATATGCAATTTGTACCCAGAATATGATCAATATTGAAATTACCTTTGTATATCATTCCTCTCCCTCTTTCCAGAGGTAATCCCAATGTTGAATTTTTTATTTATCCTAGTTAAAAATAGTTCAATTGCATATGTATGTATCCTTAAGTTATAGAGTGTACAATTTCATATTCCTTACATTTATTAATGTTATGCTACATAGTAGTACAAACATTTCTGAGTCTTTTATCCACAATGTTGACTTCCTAAGATTCAATCATGTTGCCGTGTGTCTCTGTAGTCCCACCAGTTCCCTGCTGTGTATTATTCCATGTGTAAATATGCCACATGTTATGAACCCATTTGGCCAGCATGCTAGTCTGTGCTGCTATGGACAACCTGAAAGAAATTACTCTGTGTTAAGTAGGCTCTTTGCCTGCTCACTTTTATGGGTGGTTACAGTTTCTGCTAATGATGTATTATCAGTTACACTGCTGCTTGTGTTTATATGTGTGCATTTTTGTGTACACGTGTGTAAAGAATTTAAGTTTACTTTGCAAAGGGTTTTCTGTTGTGATAAAACCAAGTTTATCAACACATTTTTAAAAAATGCAACAACTTTCCTAATCCAATATGTTGTATTTACAATAAAGTCCAAATACTTGTGTACCTATTTCTAGACTCTTTTCTTTTGATTGGTTTACAATTCCTAAGACAATACTACATTATTTTAGGCCATGTAGGTAGCTTTGGTATCTGTTAAGAGGTGTAGTACACAATATTCTTGTTAAAAACAATGTCTTCTCTTTCCAACAACAATTTTCCAGATAATTATTAAAATAATTTCAGAGCATAGACAGAACCAATGGGGAGAGTGGAAACAAGGGAGGGTGTAGATTTGGCAGGGGTGAGGTATTGGTGAGGGGAAAATGCAGACAACTGTATTTGAACAACAATAAAATAATTAAAAAATAATTTCAGTGGTCTTAGAAACCTACTAAGATTTTGAAGATGGTATATTAAATGCCTAATTAATTTAGAAAGGAATTGTGAATTCAATGTGATGAAGAACTTATATCTTGATTACATTGAATCATTCTTTCTAGATACATGAAAAAAACTCAGTATTTATTTAAGCCTTTAAGATTCAGTTAACTTTTGGAATATTGCTGAGCAGTAATGATATCAGTGAATTTTATTTCTAATTTCTTTCTAATATTCTATATCATATTTCTCATTTTATATTACTTAACAGGAAAAATGATATAACTGTGATTAGAGAAAGCTTGGTCTTATTCTTAGCTTTAATGGGGATGCCTGTGGTTATTTAGCTATAAAAACATGTTCATTAAAAATTATCATCTCAAGTGTCCTCCAAGAAACAGATATCACTCCTGAAAGGAACAACTGAAAGGCATTCACAAAGAGTTTACCAGATTAAAGAACTTTAAAAATGGTGAAGCATTTTTGCCACTGTTAGACTAGCAACAGTGGGACGTCATTACTACCCCACCTATGAAGGGGAAAAAGGAATAGATTTTTTTTTCAGAACATGGGCCTAACTCTAACAGAAAAAGGAGGGTCATTTTACAGAGCTGTGCCTTGAGTAGAGAGGCAGCCATTTTCAAACTGGCTCACGAGGTAAAGTGGCAGAGGAATTAACACCCTGATGTCTCTTCACTGTCTGATCTCCTGTTACTTCCTTCCATTGCCTGAACTTAACCAACAGCTAAGTTGATGACCATTTTAGTGATCAGCTTGTTAGGGCCCAGAGTAAAGTGGAAAAGATTAGAGTTGGATCTAGAGGAGCAAATGTAGCACATCCATGACACCCAACCCTTTTCATTGCCACCATTCACTTACAACTTTTGATGGAAAGTAAATCTCTGTCCCCAACACAGGAAACATAAAAAGTCCCTTTAACTTCCATATCATCAATGGATTTCAGCTCAGACATACTCCAAGTTTAAACCTAACTGAAATATGAACCACCAATGCTCTTCATATGAAGTAGCAGAAGGGGGAAAGATAAAGAGATAAAGAATTGGTTACATGAAATAAAACATCCACTTCAGTCTAAGCTTCAGCAGCTTGTCATGTGATGAAAGTTAACAATCACAACTTCTCAACCACCAATTTTGGATTCCTTTCACTTTCTGCCAATTTCTTGGCTAGTCAGAGAATATTATCCAGTTGGGTGATTCACACCTTAGTTATCACAGGAGTTACATCTATAATGGTTCTGTTTTGTTGTTTTCCCTCTGTTTCTCATTGCTGTCTACTGGGCATGGCAGTAGAAGGATACATTGTATTTCATGCCTTCATTTGTGTGGCAACCCAAAGTTCTGTTATGAAGTAGGACCAAGCACTCAACTCAATACAGGGATCTTTCTGTTTCATCAGCCTGGGGAGACCAACACAACCATGGACATTTTCCACTGAAAACCTCATGGAACAATGACTGTGTTTATTGGTACAAATATTCCTCTGTGGACAGTAAGGCTTTCAGACATACCAAATTCAAACTTCTATGTATCTGAATCAAAAATACCTTAGGTGGGATATCATGTGTAATAGGTGTCAGAATGATGAAAGTCATGCTGGACTCCACATTTGATTCACTAACTTTTGTCCATTCTGACTACAGGAGGGATGGCCTGATTTAAGTATAAGCATGGTTGAAGTATATACCATACCATTTAGGATAAGAAACCAACATTGTTTTGTTCTTTTGTCTCAAGTGGCACTGTCATAAGAGTCTTCACCATCCCATTCATCATTTTATCGTGTTGGATGCTTCTGAGTAATGAGGATACTTGGAATATCAGTGGCATAGACTAGCTATTTTAAAATATTCAAAGAGGTAAAGAAAAGCATGTCTAGAAAGCTGAATTGGAAAAGGTATAAAACAACGTCTCAAAAGTAAACAACTCATATCAATAAACAGATGAAAATTAGGAAAAAGCACAAATAATTTATGGAGAATAATTGAGATAAGAAATTCACTGAAGTGCCTCAACAGTACATCTGAGCAAGTAGACGAAAGAGTCAGTGAAGTTGAGGATAGGTCACTGAGATGATCCTGTTAGAGGAATTGGTTCAGAGCTCCCCTGTCTCTGGTTCAAGTTCCAGCGTGTTGAAGGTGTGTTCATGTAATTTTATGATTTCACCATTAATAAGTGACTTGCTCTTTGCTGTTCGACTGGTATATTTTAACTTAGTTTCCCAAGTGATTGGCCAGCAGTAGCCTCTGAAAATGTAGAATGCACTAGAATAAATCATGTAGAAGTTCTCTGTTCTCTAGAGCACGATTCCTCAGTGTGTTTATTTTTGAACAAGCAGCCCTGGGGACAAACTGTTTTAACAGCTTGGTGAAGTCATTTGTTTTTCATTGTTGATTAAGTGCCCAATCCTATCCTTCTTTACCTGGGAGAAGATTTCTCCTTAAGTATTAATGCTATAGTCAAGATGTAAAATGAAGGCTATTACTTTGCTAAACATGAACCATATTAAAATAGTCATGTGAATACTTTAATATTATTTAAAGTAAACTCATGTCTGTGATTACCTAGCTCTCTGCATTGTTGTCTGAATATGCTTTAGAGGTCTGGTTAATTAATTTGGTCAGTTAAACATAATAATTAGGTCAAAATTCAATTCTTGATACATATTCTCAATGACAGCTTTAAAATTTGGTCATCAATTAATCATATCAACTCTATCTTCTTAAAACTAATTTTGGGTAATTCCATAATCCAAACTGTAAAATCTTTGTGAAAGTTGAAGATTACAGTCCTACTTTGTGTGGACAAAGGGAGATATATCTGGATGTGAGCTGCATTTCCAGCTGCAATGTCTAGGTGTACCTGATCTGTTCTCTGCAGTCACACCTCGGTTGATGTGGTGGTAATCCTGGCTTATCTGCATCAAACTAAACTTTGCCTTCCAGAACCAAAGACAGAATTGCAGAAGTCTAGATTTGGAACAAGGTACAGAAGAGGAAATAGACAATCCAGGTAACATATTCACAAAAACTCTTCAATGCTACGAGAATAAGGATAAACAGACTTACTCTGAATGAATTAGGTATCTTTTAAAGAAACAGGTTTTATAATTTGATCTTAAATGTTTTATGGCAGAAGTTTCAGATATAAGAAAGTGCATGCATTTTATTCATTTTATAAAATATTATTGAACAAATACAATTACAATTTTCTCTAATATTCCATACTGGAGTTGTTTAAATACATACTGAGATAGAAAAGCACATAGCATAATATAACAACAATGTGACAAGACATATATATGGTCTTCACAATACCTTTTGTAGATTGCTTTATATGGAGATTCTAGCCATTACATATTTTGTATTTCAGTATATTGATGATAATAGTAAGAATTATGATAGTTGTTTATAACTTGTTACTTTGTGTCTAATACCTTTAAATGTTCCAGTTCTGTGCAGCTCTTTTTTTCCTGTGGGTATTTTTTTATTGTAGTAAAATATACATAACACATTACTGTGCGTTTACCAATGCTATCCATTTCCAAACTGAAAACTTCCCAAACTAAAACTCTGCATTCATTAAACAATAACTCCCCTTTTCCACTTCCCCCAGCTCTGGAGAACCACTGTTGTACTTTCTTTCTCTGTGTGTATGATTAATCTGTGCACCTTTTAAAAAGGGGGTCATAAAATATTTGCCCTTTTGTGGCTGGTTTATTTCACTTAGTGCAATATTTTCAAGGTTCCTCCACATTGTAGCATGTATCAAATTTCATTTTTAAAGCTGAATAGTAGTCCACTGTTTGTATATACTACAGTATGTTCATATACTTAGTACTGATAGACATTTGGGTTGTTTACACCTTTTGGCTATTGTGAATTATGTTGCAATGAACATTTGTGTACAAATATCTGTTTGAGTCTCTGGTTCCTATTTTTTGTGTATATATCTCAAATAATATTTTAATATGTAAATTAATAGTCACTTATTACAAAGGGAAATTCCAAACTTATGCAAACATGAGTTCAGAAAAATTTAGTTACTTTTTAGATTTATTGTCCTTATTTGAAAGTGAATTTTAGTGTTCGTGGAAATAGAGTTTATGAATTATGTTAGAGACAAGATCCACAGAATCTTAAAGAAAATGTAAATTCCATTTCTGTCTGTAGGTTAATTTGCTTGGATATATTTTTATTTTTAGGGTCTTAAATAGATTGTGAATGAAACTGGACACATTGCATTATTCGTCCAATTGACCTATTAATTTATAAAAGAAGATCTCTCATGTTATTTTTAATGATAAATTTCAAAGAGGATAGTGAGATACAGAGAAAGATAGGCAAGGGGATTTCCATGCAATAATGGAAATGGTAAAGAAAGTATGGCTTCCATAATGGTCTACAATACCCAGTCAATCTGCCCATCCTTTAGGGAGCGTTCCTTTGGATAATTAGAGAAGAGAGTGGACTTTGGCGGAAACTCATGTGAAACTAACTGCAGAGATGTGGCACCAAACTTACATGGGAAAACAAATAACAGTAAATAATATATTGAGTTTTTTAAATTTGTCATATAATTTTCAGAGGGCTTTTTTATCATTATCCTATTTAATCCTTCAAACCATCCTACATATTAGATGCTATCATAAGTCTTACTATACAGGTGCTGCTGAATAATTTACCCAAAATTACAGAGTTGATAAGTATAGATTCTGAGGCTCAAATTCCAAACCAGAAATTAGAACCCAGACTCTCATAAACCACTGTAGGCATCCAGGGCCATCTCTGCCAAGTTATAAAACAAAACAAAACAAAACAAAACTGACAAAAACTGTATATGAGATAGGCAATCCACCCTCTCTGATTATTGTTCTTTTCTGCTTATCCCTAAAGTCTGTCCAACCACATTCAGGTTTTAGAGGCAGCATTTTCCCTGTACTATGAAGAAATAAAAAATTTGATATCACTTGGAAAATGTGATATTTCTTTAAAATTTATCTTTTAAAAAGATCTGATGAGCTAATTATGTGTTTTATTAGGACCTCAAAATTTCTGCTGCATCCCCTTGCCTATCTTTCTCTGTATCTCACTGTCCTCTTTGAAATTTATCGTTAAAAATAACATGAGAGATCTTCTTTTATAAATTAATAGGTCACTGCTCAATCACTTAACTAAGTTATTGCTTACACGGGAAACGGGTCTAACTATACAGACAGGTAATTAGAAATATTTAGGTAGGCTTGGGTGGTGATCCTATGTTTTAAAAGGATCTGGACTGAAATTCAAAATTTCAGAGCCTGTATTTTTTAATATCTTGCTGATTGAAAGTGTTTCCCAATGTTTCATCCCTTGGCAACTATATAAGTGGGTTTTCTGCCTCGTGTTGTTGAATTTGGGATAGAGTAGATCTACTTAACTTACTTTGTTTTAATTGTCATTGTGAGATAGTAACCATGGGTTTACATTGTTGAACATCCTTTAATAATTTGTTCTTATGGGAGAGAGGGGAGGGAATTTCAGGGGAAAAGAGGAAGGGTTTACAGGAACAAGTATAAAGGACACATGGACAAAAACTAGGGGGGTGGAAATGTGAGGGAGGTGGGGAGCACTGCAGGGGTGGGCTAGGATGGGAGTAAAAGACAGAAAACTGTACTTGAACAACAATTAAAAATAAAAAAATAATAAAAATTAAAAAATTTGTTCTTATGGAATATGTTAAAAAATTAAAGAATTTCACAAATGTTGGAAGCCTATGTATTTTTAAATAAAATACAATATTGATAACATAGAATTTTATATAATTCTGAATCAAATTAATAGTTTTCAATACTTGAGAGTAATAAACATATGCTCATACGAACATTTTTAAGAGTCAACTATTCATTGATCACTTAAAATGCATAGAAGACAATCAAAGATTCTGGGGATATAATTATTAATAAGATAGGTGGTCCTGGCTTCTGTGGTCCAGTGGATTGAATGCCAATCTGTGGATTGAAAGGTTGCTGGTTCAGTTCCCAGTCAGGGCACAGGCCTGGGTTGAGGGCTGGATCCCTGGTTGGGAACCTGTGAGAGGCAAGCAATCAATGTTTCTCTCCCTCTCTTTCTCCCTCCTTTCCCCCTCTCTAAAAATAAATATATAAAATCTTAAAAATATATATATGTATACTGTGTTTACTATCTTGGCAGACCCCACCGATGACGGGAAACACAGCTATAAACAAGTAAGCGTTGTAAGTACTCGACAGGTGAAGGTGTTAGACCCTCCGATGGGAAGTTTTTCTCTTGAATGGTCAGACAACTCCTATGAACTGTGAGTACTTATTTTTCCATTACAACTGCAGCTACAGCTTTATAACTGTGATGAAAATATTTTAATTACATGCAGTGAACTTCAAGAAGCCCCAAAGATGCAATGCCTTTAGGCAGCTAGTCTCTTATACTGATATATCTTAAAATTTAGAATTTGATTTCTCATTTTTCTTGGATCTGGAAGTATAAAGATTCTTTGTGGCATGTCCTGGTTTTGTGATGCTGAGCCGTGCTCCAGTTCACTTTTGTATTGACAGCTCAGCAAATCTGAGAATCCTCTACCCCCAACTTCTTTAGGCCCCCAAACCAAATTGTTTACCAATTTCAAAGCAGATTTCATTCAGCATACGGTCTTTGTTGGTTTCTTTCTGCCTTTTTTCAGTTATCTCTTACTTTCTCTCTTTTACACTTTTATTCTCTTTCTGAGGTTTGAGTGCAAAGTTGGCATGCCTAGAAGCACAAATCTAGAACAATCTCCTGCCCTTTACAAATGATGGTCAGTGAATGTAGGCAGTGAAATGGAGCTCACTTAAATAATTCTGCCCAAACAAAGTTGCACAGGTTACATGTAAATTGGCTCTGGATCATGTCTGAAGGGCCCAACAAGGGGCTCATTTTCCTCTAATGTCTTCCTTATATTCCACACAGACTCAGATAACCAAGAAATAATGACATGAACAAAAATAACTGGTTTGATTGATTAATTACTTTAATAATCAAATAACCTGTAACACATACTAATTTATCCAATTAATATGAAGTCTACCAGCAGGAGTGTTGTCATGTCAATTAGGATAAAGATTTCAATGAGAAGAATTCAGAAATGCAAACATCTGGAAACAGTATAACCTTGCTAATAAGACTATGAGTTGGGATGTGATTTTTCCAAGATGACTAGCAAATCAAATAATATTTCCAGATTTTTAGCATGGAATTCTTTCTACTATACCATGATTCTGTCTAAAATCTTTACTTCGGCATACTGAGTTGAGCTATGGTTAGAAATAACAATTCTGTATGAAGGACACAAGGACAAAGACAAAGGGGGTGGGTTTGAGGGTGGTGGGCAGGGATGGATGGGGTGGGGGGGAGTGTGGAAGCATGAAAATGGAGAAAATTGTACTTACACAACAATAGAAAAGAAATAATAATTCTAAACAATTTTGGAAAGTATAAAAAATGCCTATGTAGTTCTCATGCATTTCGATTTGTATATCCATTTTCCCTCCAATACCTAGGTTGTAATAAATGTCAATTCAGTTTGTGTATATGTGCGTGTACATGTGTGAGTGTGCATTCTCAAACAAAACATTGCTTTCATATGCTTTCTTGCTGGGAAGAATTTAATACATTTATCTCTGCTCAGTTGCTCTCATATGAGTTATAAAATTCAGCTTAATTAAATGAATTTAATAAGCATTTAATGAGCACTCTTGATGTGCATGGTTCTTTCACTTCTGTGTGTGACTTATTTCTTGGTTTTTGGAGCTCATTGCGAAGTAACTCAGAAATGCAGTTATCTAGACATCGGCATATAATTTTATGCTCCAATATTAGGCATTGCTTTACGTGAAAACATAAATAAAGTTAT
>PVIA01019214.1:0-11041 GCA_004024845.1 Tonatia bakeri | reverse complement strand
GTCCAGGAAGCTCAGAGAGTCCCAAAGAGGTTGGACCCAAGGAGGAACACGCCAAGGCACATCATAATTACATTAGCCAAGGTAAAAATGAAGGAGAGAATCCTAGAAGCAGCAAGAGACAAGGAGACAGTAACCTACAAAGGAGTTCCCATCAGACTGTCAGCTGATTTCTCAAAAGAGACCTTACAGGCAAGAAGGGACTGGAAAGAAGTATTCCAAGTCTTGAAAAGCAAGGACCTACATCCAAGATTGCTCTACCCAGCAAAGCTTTCATTTAGAATGGAAGGGCAGATAAAGTGCTTCTCAGACAAGGCCAAGTTAAAGGAGTTCATCATCACCAAGCCCTTATTATATGAAATGTTAAAGGGACTTACCTAAGAAAAAGAAGATTAAAAATATGAACAGTTAAAAAAAGTCATCAAATGGAGGGTTAGCAACAGGGAAGTAGGAGGAGGAGGGAGGGGGGAAAGATATAGAGAATAAGTAGCATAGACAGTAGGTAGAAAATAGACAGGGGGAGGGTAAGAATAGTATGGGACATGTAGACAGTAAAGAACTTACGACACATGGACATGAACTAAAGGGGGGAATGTGGGTGGGAGGGGATGGGCAGGGTGGAGGGGAGTGAAGGGGGAAAATGGGCCAACTGTAATAGCATAATCAATAAAATAAAGAATAAAGAAAAAAAAAGAAAGCCCTGCTAAAAAAAAAAAAGATCACTAAACTGTACTCTTAAAAACGGTTAAAATGGCCCTGGCTATAGTAGCTCAGTGGATTGAGTGCCAGCCTGCGAACCAAGGGGTTGCTGGTCTAATTCCCACTGGGGCACGTGCCTGGGTTGCAGGCCAGTTCCCCCACTGCAGGGCGCTTGAGGGGCAACCACCCATTGATGTTTCTCTCCCTTTCTTTCTCCTTCCCTTCCCCTCTCTCTAAAAATAAATAAATAAAATCTTCTTTAAGTGGTTAAAACGATCAATTTTATATGTTCCATGTATTTTACAATTAAAAAAAATTATTGAATAAATAAATGAACACACACTCACAAGAGCAAACTCTTACCCATCAGCACATGCACTATGATGTGGCAGGTAAGACTGAGGATCCCTGTAGTACTCTCCTTTCCCGAATGGGATCATAGTCCTGCTCTCGCAACATTAATGACAATTAAATGAGGTTGAGCACAGGGAGCACAGGGCACACAGCCTCTTTCAGCAGAACGGTGGTGACAGCAGTAATGACAAGTAGCTCTTCCTGAGGGCTAAGCACTCGCCAGGCTCCCAGCCATTGACAGGGAGTAACGCACCCAATACTTATGACGAATCTAGAGGTACGAGGCAATGCCAGCCCCTCATTCTACAGATGAGGAAACTGAGGCATGGAGTTGAAGAGGCCTCTGGGTCCCACGTGGAGGATTAGGCATGGGAGGAGGTGCAGTAGCAGCTGGGCTTCAGAGGCCAATGGATTGAGGGCTGTGGAGCATGGTGGCTATGAGCCTCAGTTCCCTCATTTCAAAAAAGAGGACAATGATAGGACTTTATAGGGCTTGATAAGAATTCAATGAGCCCTGGCTGGTGTGGCTCAGTGGATTGAGCGCCAGCCTGCAAACCAAAGGATCGCCGGTTTGATTCCCAGTCGGGGCACATGGCTGAGTTACAGGCCAGGTCCCCAGTAGGGGGCGCACAAGAAGCACACATTGATGTTTCCCTGTCTTCCTCCCTTCTCCTCTCCCTAAAAATAAATAAACAAACAAATAAATAAATAACCTTAAAGAAAAGAATTCCATGAAACACAGGACAAGCACAGGACACATGGGGGTTACAAGGCTACATGTATGTCCTACATGTATGACCCAATTGGGCTGGGAGCTTTCCATGTGCAGTGATGGTGATGGGTCCCTGAATCTCCTCCAGAACCTGCCTAGGTCACTGTGAAGGGGGCACAGGTGAGGTGAGGACATGTGCAGAAGTGGGTTCCAGCCTGCTCTGCCCACTGCGTGTAGAAGAGCCATACGGCTGACTCACTTCCCTTTCTGGCCATCAGCTTCCTGCCCTGACAAATACAAGCCATAATAATACCTTTCCCTGGCGCAGTTGGGAGGACTCAATGAGATAATAAGGCAGGCAAAGTGCTGAGCACAGAGGCTTTGGACAGTGGCTGGAATAAATGGTCTCTATCGGTACAGGTCACTGTGTCCTAACAGAGGACCTGGGATTGCAGCTGAGATTCCTGGAGAGGGGCTAGAACCATTCGCCAGCCACCAGCGCCAGTAGCTCTAGGGCCCTTGAAACACAGCAACTGAAATAAGCTGTGAGGGTAAAATACTCACTGATTTCAGACTTAATATGAAAAAAAGCATAATAGCTCATTAATTGTATATATTGATTACATGGTAAAATGATATTTGGGCTCTGCTTGGTTAAATAAAATAAATTGTTAGCCTTCACATCAATGTACAATATATAAATTATATTCATTGAACCTTTCCCTGTTTACTTATTTTCATGCAGCTCCTAGAAAAATTTAAATCACATACGCAGCTTGTGTGATGTCTCTGTGGGCAGTATTGGGAGATAGGCTGGGACTTCTAGATTACCAAGGAGCAGGGATTCAGGGTCACCTGAATCTCAAATAATAATGAGAACAACCAAATATAAACTATATAATCCAGTCCTTACTCTGTGCCTGTCAGTCTTTTCTTTTTTAAAATTTATTTTTAGAAAGAAGGGAAGGAAAGGAGAAAGCAAGGGAGAGAAACACCGATATGCTAGAGAAACATGAATCTAGTTGCCTCTCACACATGGCCCGAAATCCAGGCATGTGCCCTGAACGGGAATTGAACAGGGTGAACTTCCCATTTGCAGGGCGATGCCCCACCCATTGAACTACGCGGGTCAGGGTTGTGCCTGCGAGCCTTTTAAATGTCTCACACATGCTAACTCAGTTGACTTTCCCCATAACACTGTGGTTGGGGGCTCTTCTAATCCCCATTTCACCAATGATGGAATAGATACAGAGAGGTTAACTATATGGCCCAAAGTGACCCTGCTGTGCCTGGCACACAGGAGGTAAACCTACAGTCCACTGCATCACTCAGAACTGGGGGTGGACTCCAAGAATTCCCCAGGATACAGTGCCTTCAGGAGGAGACGCCTCAGGGGGCCCAGTTTCTTTTCCTTTGCTTTTTAACTCCTCACCCAAGGATATGTTTATTGATTTGAGACAGAGAGAAACATCAACCTCCCATATGTGCCCCCACCAGGGATTGAACCCACAGCCTATGTGCTCTGACAGGGGATCAAACCTATAACTTTTTGTGCATGGGACCACACTCCAACCAACGGAACCACCCAGCCAGGGCAAGTGGACCAGTTTCTATACTCCTGGGTCCATGAGGGGCTGGTGGCTGATGGCACATGGCTTTGTTCTCCTTAGGAAACAAAACAGACCCAGATTCAAATCCAGCCTTTGCTGCACATTAGCTGTGCAACCTTGGGCAAATTGCTTTACCTCTCTGAACCTCAGCTTCCATTTCCAGCTGATGGAGATCTAAGAATACATACCGCACAGGGTTCTCGTGACGAATGAATGACAATGACGGTAACAATCAAGCCAGCCTCCAAGTATCCCCTTTATAAAACGCCTCCTTCCTTTCACTCTCAGGACACACACTCACTTCATTTTGCCCAAACCTCTGTGGCCACTCCTTTCTCAGTTCCCTTGCAGGCTTCTTCTCGTCTCTCTGCCCTGTAATCACTAGCTCAGGCGGCAGCCCCTCAACTCATTTTTTGGTTTCTGTCTCTTCTCATTCCCTAGGTGACCTCATCCGTTCATATGTCATGACCCCCAATTTGTGTCTCCAACCCAGACTGTCCCCTAAACTCTGGCCTCACATAATATTGCTGACAGCCTGGATTAGGCGTTTGCTAACTGTGGCTCATGAGCCAAACCCAGCGAAGAGTGGGTTTTATATTCGTTAAAGGAAATTTATTTATTTTTAGAGAATGGGAAAGGGAAGAAGAAAGAGAGGGAGAAAAACATCAATGTGTGGTTGCCTCTAGCATGTCCCCAACTGGGATCCTGGCCCACAACCCAGGCATGTGCCCTGACTGGGAATCAAACCCACGACCCTTTGGTTTGCAGGCTGGCACTCAATCCACTGAGCCACAGCAGCCAGGGCTGGGTTTTATATTTTTGAAAGGACTGAAAAAATATCAAAAGAGACTGTTCCGTGGCATGTGAAAATGGCAGGAAATTCAGATGTCAGTGACCATAAGTGAGGAGTGCCACCACAGCCATTAACTCTTACGTTGTCTCTGGTTGTTCTCAGGGGTGGTTGTGAGACAGACTATGCTCCGCAAAGCCTAAAATGTTGAGTATGTGACACATTGCAGGGTTTTCACCATGCTGACCCTTATCCTAGATGGTCTCTGTAATAGGCAGGTTAAATTTAATGTGTCCAGACCTGACCAGGTAGCTCAGTTGGATAGAGCGTTGTCATGATATGCCAAGGTTTTGAGTTTGATCCCCAGTCAGGGAACAGACAGGAAGCAACCAGTGAATAGATAAATGAGTGGAACAACAAATCAATGTTTCTCTCTCTCTCTCTCCCCCCCTCTCTCTCCCCCCTTCCTCTCTCTCTAAAATTAATACATAAATAATTTAAATTTAACATCCAAATTTAGGCTCATGATAGCCCTCCTTACAATAAATTAGATGATAGAAACAAAAATAAAATAAAATACCTGCTGTTACACATTATGAACACTTCCCTCTCCCCCCACCCCATTCTTAGGTACTCAGGACAGAACCTCAGAGCAGTGATTCGCAACCAGGGGTAACTGTATTCCTAGTCTAGAGAGAGTTGACAATTTTGGTTGTCACGACTGGGGAGTGCTCCTGGCTTTTGGAAGGTAGAGGCCAGGATGCTGTTAAACACGGTACCATGCACAGGACAGCCCCCACAGCACAGAGTTATTTCTCTCAAAATGTCAACAGCCCCGCAGTAGAGAAATGCTGCCCTAGGGACACTCCAACTCTTCTCTCTCATATCCCACAACTGCCCCCCCAGGAGCTCCTGCTGTTGTAGCTTCAGACTCGGGTCTGAATTCAAACTCTAACGCTCTACCTCAGACACGCCACCTCCTGCTTTCTTTCCCCTTAGCTTCTCAACACAGCAGTAAGAGCCATCCTGTTCAAATCCAAGCCAGCTCTTGTCACTCCTCTGCTCAAGAAACTCTGATATAGCCCTGGCTGGTGTGTCTCAGTGGATTGAGTGCCAGCCTGAGAACCAAAGGGTCACAGGTTCGATTTCCAATCAGGGCACAAGCCTGGGCTGCAGTCCAGGTTCCCGGTTGGTGGTGTGTGAGAGGCAAACACACATTGATATTTCTCTCCCTCTTTTTTTCCCTCCCTTCCCCTCTCTCTAAAAAATAAATAAATAAAATCTAAAAAAAAGAGAGAGAGAACCTCTGATATGGCCCTGACTGGTGGCCCTGACTGGTGTGGCTCAGTGGATTGGACATCCTCCTGCAAACCCAAACATCACCGGTTCCATTCCCAGTCAGTGCACATGCCTGGGTTGTGAGATGGGTCCCCAGTTGGGCCCTGTTATCTCCCAGACTTCCCTCTCACCACGTCCCCCTCACTCCCTCTGCCCCAGCCTCTCCACCTCCCCCGTCCTACTCCAGTGCCTTTGCTTTGGCTATTTCTACAGCCTGAAGCCTGTCTCTCACTTCCTTTGAACCTCCACCGCATGTCACCTGCAAAGTCTCCTAGACAATTTTATACACATGCCCCTCACACATCCGTCTCCTCGGCACTGAGGTGTCTAACACCCTAAGTGTTTTATTGGTTGATCTCTTTTATTCTCTGTTTTTCCTTCTAGAATATAAGGCATATAAAAACAGGAATGTTTTTCGTTTGTCTTTTTTTCCCCACTGTTGTAGCCCCAGAATCAAGAATAGTTCCTGGCACACAGTAAAAGGCCCATAAATATTGGTTGTTGAATGAACGAATGAACGAACAAACGAACGAACGGCATTCTTACTCTATACCCTACGCTGTGCTAGGGGTTTCAGGATGCAAGCCAGCCCACTTGCTCTGTGCCTGCTGCTCAGTCAGACCAGTGAGTGAACCTGAAGTCAAATGCCCACAGGAGGAAGAAAGTTACCTAATGAGAGAAGTGGACAGGATAAGAGGCAATAGGGAGTGGAGGGGATTGTGAAGGTATGGACACCCCTCTCCCCAGACGTGTTTACTGAAGAAGCAGCTGCTACTTGGATCCAGCCAACCATGGCCACGGCAGACCCCCATGTTGTCAGTTTTGTGCTAGTTCCAAAGAAACTGGAAATCTGATTTTTCGATGTGAAGTCTTCCTATTTTTAAATATCGGCGACTGATTCAGATTTTGGTTTCGGTCTTAAAACATTCCGCATGCCAAACCAAGCCTATCTGCAAATCCCATCCATCAGACCTGAGTTCCCTTGGCTCTGCCCCATCCTCAGCTGGGTGACCTTGGGCAAGTGATTTAACCTCTCTGAGCCTCAGTTTCCTCATTCCAGACAGGAGCAGTGAAGCCAGCTCATAGGATTAAACAAGATGATAACATTCCTGCTCATCCTGAGTGCTCGGCCACATAGGGGAGAAAAGGATGGGGAAAAAAGAAGGGGAGGAACCTCAGCATTTCTGGCTTCTAAGGGGGAGCCTTGGGATCGGCTAGTCCCACTGCTTCACGTCGCAGCTGGGGCTGCGGGGGCCCAGAGATGAAGCCTGAGGTGCAAAGATACCAGTCACACAGGGGGACTAGTGAGGAGGGGGGCAGAGACAGAGAGAGAGAGAGAGAGAGAGAGAGAGAGGGAGAGAGATATCACTGAGGGAAAAAAGAGAGCTGAGAGGTTGGAAGAGGAATGAGGTGCTGGATGAGGAGGAGGAGTAGGTAGGCTTAGGTGCAGGGAGGATGACAGAGCCATCGGGAGGACAAGGGAGGACCAGGACCAGGACCAGGATGGGAGGTTGGGAGTCACCCTGGGTGGGAGAGGAGGCAAGAGGAGAAAGGGTGAGATGCCAGAGCAGAGGGACAGCCACACCTAAGACTAGCTGGGCAGGAAGTCTAAGGGCAGAAACCACCAAAGTGAGGCCAAGGGATGGAGGAGCCGAGGAGAGAGTGTGAATGGGAGCAAAAGAGGGGGGATACTCAGAGCACTGGGACAGGATGTGGGAGAGAGGATAAGACGAGGGGTGCACGGGGGTGGGCGGAGGAGAGCTGAAAGGCTGCAGAGGGTGGCAGAGAGTGCACCTGTGGGGACCAGCGGGAGAAGCAGCGCCACCAATGCAGACCACCCCTAGGAGATTCAGGAGCGGGGGAGGGGCTGCGTGGAGGGGCGCAGCGGCCCCACCTACCTTCTAGGCAGCAGATCCGCCAGAGGCCAGAGTGGGTGAGGCCCCCTGGGTCCTTCTTTTCGGAGGAGCCACCCCCGCGGTGGGGGGGCCCCTCGTCGCCGGCTGTGAGGTTGGTGGTGTTGCAGATGAAGGCGCGCGTGTACAGCCAGTAGTCGGTGCTGATGGCGATGGTCATGAGGCCGAAGGCGGCGAAGGCGCCCACGGTGGTCAGCAGTACTTGCACTCCCTTCTCGCACCAGAGGCCCCTTTCTTCGTTCCAGCGCTTCAGCGACTCCAGTTTGACCACGGGCAGCCGGGGGGCCGTGGGCCACCACCGGGGCAGCGGGGGTGGGGCCGTGCCGGCGGCTGGGGGGGGTCACAGCGCAGGCAGAAGTGGGGGGCTTGGGCCCCTGGAGGCTGGGGAGGGGCGGCGAGGATGAGGCTTAGCCCGGAGGGGTCAGAGGGCGGCCATGATTACCAGCTGGTGGAGGGCAGGGAGTGAGATACAGGGTTAGGAGGCACCAGTACCTACCTCTGCAGCCACCCTAGCCCCTGACCCCAAAATGAACCCCACTATTTCCTTGCCTGAACAAATTCCTTCCACCACGTTTCCCACTGCAGCCCCTTCGGTGACAAAATCTGCCTCTTCTGAGGAAAGTCTTCCCACCAATCTCACCCAAGGAGTACCCCACCCTCCCTGACATTCTAGGACCCTCCCCCCCCCAAGCCCCTCCCCTCTGGTCACTGTTCTCATCAGATAAAAAGGCACCCTGACTCCAGCCCCAGAGCTTTCCCAGCCCAAGGAGGCTCCCTTCTCTTCCTCACCCTCCAAGACCCCCCATCACCCTTCTTAGACACAGCTACTCCCTCTCTTCCCTCCTAGTCCCACTTCTTCACCTACTGCGTCCTTTACTCAAGAAATATATTTTTTTTCATGTCTTCTCAGCTTAAAAAAAAAGTCTTCCTGAGGAACCCTCACTGTTTACATGTGATTCGGAAGAATCACATGGTTACCACTAACACCCCCCTCCCAAACATAGGGTCCTCTGCCTGGGAACCCCCTTCTCCACACAGACCCCTCTCTCTCTGGACCAAGGTTCCAACCCACCTTGGGAAGGTCACCAGAGGACTTTTGGAGAACAGATACCCGAGTCCCAACTGGGGAAGTTTTGATTTTATTGGTCTGCTCTGGTGTAGCCCAGAGCCTCTTGGTTTTTCACCGCTAACCAGGGGATTTTAGTGGGCAACCAACACCACATTAGCCCCACTGGCTGAGAAGAATACCCTCACCCATCTCCATCACATCCCTCCTGATAGCTGCTACTGAGGCCCCTCGGACTACCCCAACCCCTTGGTATGTCTCTGACCCAAGAAACCACCCCTGCTTCGCTTTGCTTAAAGAAGTCTCTGGAATCTGGCCCCCTCCATCGCTACAACTTAGACAAACTCATCACAACCATCACTTTCTTCATCTCCATTAAGAAAAAAATTCCTCCATGAGCTCATGGCATTTTCTATTCCCAAGAATCCCTTCCTCCAGACCCCCAAATCCTCTCCATTCAAGACCTCCCAAGGTCTGACCTGGACATCCACGGCTGTCCAAGGAGATCGGCCTCCCCCCAATGCCACCAGCACCCTCCCACCCCATTCCACAGCCCTCCCACCATCTCCTACTAACTCCACCTCCCCAGGGTCGCCCTTGTTATCTCCTCACACAAGAGGAACCCCCAACTCTGGATCTCCCCAACTCACCTGGACCTCCCACTGTCTCTTCAAGCTACAAGAACTTTCCCTACCCACTGTCTGACTTCTCTTACATCACGAAGAATCTCCCTCACTCGGCCCTCTCCTCCACCCACTCTGACTTGCAGCATCTCACCTACTCAGGAAATCCCCCTGCATGGCCCTCAGACTTCCCTTCTTGGGAACACCCCAGGACTCCCCCTACTAGTTCACCTGTGCAGGAACATCCACCGTACACGCACTGTCTTCCAAATTTGAAAAGAGCCCCTCCAGAGACAGGGCCCCTGACACAAATTGGTTGTCCACTGACTACTACTCTCTTTCAGGCAAGAATAATCTCCCCCTCCACACCCCTCCAGTGTCCATTCAGTTCCCTCTTCCAGAGCAGTCCCACCACCACACCCCCGGCCCAGCCTTCTCCACCTCACCCAGGTGTGTGTCCCTTACCTGCTTCCACTACTCACTCTTTCCCAGACTTCCTCCCCAAACCCTTGTTAGACCGAAGAGCCTAGAGGCCACAGAGGGGAGGAAAAGCCAGGCTGGGTCCCAGTACCAGGGTGACCTTGGCCTCTTCCACCCCCATCAACAGGGGAACTCCCAGGGGCTGCTGAGAAAGGTGGTCTAGGGGGGGTGTCTCCATGGCAACTGGGCCCAGTGCCCCACACATGTGTTCCCTCCCCCAACTCGGCTCCTGCCTGCCCACACGCAGCCCCTACCTGGTCCCATTCACCAGGCACTGGGCGCTGACACCCCCAGCTTCCCTTTCCTGGGTGCTGGCCCCTTCCTCTCTCCACTATCCAGACAGATGCTGCCGAGTTTCCTCTCCTCTGGTCTCTGGGCCTCTTCTCCCCCATCTGTGCCCCTCACTAGCAGCAGCACCACCACCTCCACTGTCTTAGCACATTTCTGCTTCCACCTGGGTGAGCCTGTGACCCCAGGAGGTACCCCTTCCCGTGCTGGGCCCCCTACGACCTGGGGTCAGTAAGGGATGGAAGCTGGGGGCAAATGAGGGAAATTCTCCATCTGAAAAAGGACTTGAAGATCTTTCATTTCATCAATGTGGGGGTCACAATCTGTTTGGCTTTAGGGACTGTTCCTTTAGTCCATCTGTCAGCGGCAGCAAAGGAAGAGGGAGAAGGGAACCCCCAATTCTAAAGCCTCTGGATATGACAGGGGTTACCGTCCCCTCTCCCTCTGGAGGGGACCAGGCCGTTTCTCCAGAATTAGGGGGGTCACAGAAGCTTCATTCTACATCCACCCACCTCCAATTAATAAAAAGATCTGTCTCACCTCTGTTAACGATAGGTCAACTCTCCGATGCACTGGGGAGGGGACGATGAGCCCCCCTGTCGGCACCCCCCCAGAAACACCCTTGTGGTTCCCAGTTCTCGCTGCTCCCCCTCCCCCAGCAGCGAGGGACCCAGGCGTCCGACCTGGTTGGGGGGTGGAGATGAGGAGGCGTATGGGAGAGGGGGCTGTTGAGGTGGTGGGGGAGGGGGGGAGGCTGAGGGGCAGCTCTGAGCTCGGGCCCCAAGGGAGTGGCGGGGGGTTGAGATGGGGGGAAAAAAGGTGAGGAGACAATTTGGTTCTCGTGTCGCTGGGTAAAGTGCGGAGCTGGAGGACGAGAGAGGGAGGGAGGAGGGAGGGAGGGGGAGGGGGAGCCGCTGAGGATGGGGGAGCCACGGAGAAGAGATGAGGGAGGAAAATAATTGGGGGGGGCAGGGTCTGGGTGGCAGAAGGAAGCTGGGGAAGAAGAGAGAGACCCGGAGAGGGAGGGAGAGAGGCAAGGAGAAGCGGAAAGGGACCCGGAGACTGGGAAACAGAAATGGGGGAGGGAGAAATTTGGGGGAGGCAGCGGCTGGGAGCAGGAGGAAGTTGGAGAGAGACACACACAGAAAGAAATATCCAGAGAGAGAAGGGA
>PVIA01019213.1:0-11046 GCA_004024845.1 Tonatia bakeri | reverse complement strand
CCCAAGGGGAGGGGGCAGCCAGCTTGTGCAGCTTTGGGTGCTGTCCATGGTTCTGAATTCGCTAAGGCCTGCACAGGGTTCACCTGTATCTTCAGAGATGCCCATTTAATCTTGCCCTGTGTCTTGTCCTGTTTCTCTGTCTTCACCAAGGCATTTTCTCAGGTGCCTTCATCTTCCATGGCACAGCCGGCAGGTTGGACAAAGCCATACTGTGAGAACTCTGGTATTTGGAGGAGGCCACATAGGAAGCCTTCACTGTCCACACTATGGCATTCCTCAAGTTCTTCGCAGTCCTGATGAGGGACATGGCATTGTCTACCCCAGAGACGATGAGCTCCCCACCATGGTTCTGTACTTCAGCCTTGACCTTGCTACAGATGTTGAGCTGGTGACTGTAAGGGCAATGCGCTGCTGTGTGGCCTGCAGGTTCTGCTTGCAGGCCTCGTCTGGGCAATGATCTGGGATGGTGTGCCATTCCTGTCCATTCTGAAAATTGCCTTGGCAATTTTCTTGGCAGTGCTGCACAGCAGATGTATTTTTGAGTGCCCCAGACCTCCAATGAAGTCCCTCACCTCCACCGCAATCACGCTCATCTGCCTGGGCCCCCCAGTGGTGTCGTTACTACTGTCATCCCTTATGAACATCTCAGCAGCCAAGTTGCTCTTTTCTCCTGGAAGCTGACTGCCTGTCCCTCGGTGTTTGCTTTTTGGTCTTGGGGAGGCTGAGTCATGATGACCAGGGCAATCTGACCATCTATAGGGTGATCAACTCCTTTCTCAACACTTGTTCTACTTCAGAGAAGGGACCTTCTATCCCAAAGTCAGAGTCACCAACTCCTCAGGAGTCCCTATCACTAGCTTTCCTGGTGTCCTCCATGTCACTGCACACCAAGCAAGAGGCTTCAATCAACTCCTTCTCATCCATGGGCTGGCAGGATCTGAGCTGAGGCTTCCACTGCTACATCCGGTTTTTCAGTGAAATGCAGCATGACTGTGTTGCAGAGAAGTATGGTAGCTTCCAGTACCTTCTCTGTGGGGTTCCCAGTCTCATGGTTGTACGTGGCTGAGGCGACTGCAGGAATGACCTGGGTTGCTGGGCCTCAGATTGCAACAACTCTGTGCTCTTGCCCATCCACACCTCTCTCTTAGGGAGCAATGACACCTTGCTTCACATCTTCCAATATGTGACTTTCTGAGACAGTCAGGAAGTCATCAATGGAGATAACATCATCGATACCATCTGTGAGAACATGGACTGGTTTTTCCCACTGTTCTTTCAAAAGATGTGCATACTCTTGGGTCAGTTTACTCTGTGTTTTTAGTGCTACAGCCAATGCAACATTGATAACCTGAGGACAGAGGGCTTCCAGCAGGCTTGCAGATGTCTGAAGAAGCTTGATATCTTCTTTGTTGTTTGAAATTGAACAGGCCTAGTTGGTGACCTCAGACAATTTGTTGGCATGTTCCTGGAAAACTTGGGCACTCTCTTTAACTTCATCATTTCCATTCTTTGCAACTTCAATCAGTACTAACAGCGGAACGTTGGTTTCCAGGAGTGAATCTGACCATAGGTCCGTGACACTTCGTGAAGCTGTCTACACAGATCTCTGTTCTTCTTCTTCATTTTACCTACTGCAGAACTGAACGCAACATTTCCTTTTTTAAAAGATTTATATATTTATTCATTCATGTATTTATTTACTTACTTATTAGAGAGAGGGCAATAGAGAGAGAAAGAGGGGTAGAAATATTGATGTGAAAAACAAACATCAATCTGTATGTGCCCGCACATGATCATGATGGCCCACATCTTTCACTTCCTGTCGCCTTTTGTTGTCGTGATGTTAAGTTTATCCACATGAGGTTGCCAGGCTTTATACTGTATTCCAAAGTCTTGTTCAGCACCATCAGTCTTTGGTCTCAAGCTACAATCTTCCACAAATTTAAGCTAAACAAGTAATTTGTAGACACCTGCCATGTCCGCCAAAATAAGCTGCTAGGTAACAGCACAGAGCAAAGCTCTAGTTGCCTGACCCGTGTTGCCAGGCACAACAGAAGAACAGGGGACATCCACAAATTCTCCCGTGAAACTCAAACCACCTTGTTTTCCAATAACTTTTGCAGCAGCCAAATCTTCCCCTTGTGAAACTGACTCTCTTCGAATTTTATCCCATTCTCCAGGAATTCTCACTTGCTTGTTCACCAGGTGCAGCCAAAACCTGGGCTTTCTTGAGATGGCGTCTCTTCCCATTAGAGGGGCCCTTCCTATTGGTGTTCACCAATCTTAAACTGTGTTACGAGAATCTCCAACAGTCTCTCAACTTCCAGAGTCATGATTTCTACACTTTAGAGGGCTCCCCTCTGAAGTCTATGTTGCCTGCATGGACAGTGGCATTTCTCTGGGGAAGGGAGCAAGCACAAAAATTTTCCCAAGACCCAGAGCCAACACACATCAGTTGGTATTTTTGCCATACAACTCCAAGGAAGAAATCCTGGTGAACGTTCATAGTAAAAATTCTAATGAAAATGGGAATAGAAGAAGAACCTTTACAACCAATAAAATCAATTTTCAAAGTCCACAGCAAACATAACTCTAAATCAGTGAATGCTAAAGGTGCTTCCATTATACAGGGGGTGCAGGAATATCTGAAGAACCCAGTATTAGCCAACACGGGTCTGCAAATTTTCATTGTCACCTAAAATAAGAACGTGAAATAATTCTAAATATTCAGACAGATGAGATTACATCTTTTGGCTTGCCAACAACATGAATCCTTCACCAGGAGACATGAGAAAGGCTCACAGAGAACCACTGAGAGTATTCAAATAGTATCAAGAGGTACAAAGTAAGTGGTTGAATACATGCACAAAATATGAAAATATAACACCTTCTGTATGCTGTAGGACAGAGTGAGAAATAGAAATAGAAGATGTCTCAGTGGTAAAAATGACAAAACCACAAAATACCTAGGGACAAATCTAATGAGTAAGGTAGTATAAATTGTGTCTTTAGAAGACTCATTATACAAATCTCAATCTTTCCAAACTTGATATATAAATTCACTGTATTCAACTGAATGCCACTGGGGATTAATAAGGAACTCGATAAAAGTAGTTAAAAATTTATATGGAACAAGTTATGTCTGAAAATGGCCAAGAAGATTAGGAAGAACACTGAGCGGTTACTTTTCAGTCAGATATTGGAAGTGGATTAAGTGTAGATTCATCCAGAGTAGTATAGCCTTAGAAATAGACAACAATACTGTGCAACATGTTAGGCAAGTCAAAAATGAATGCACACACAGACAGAGCTTAATATATGGCATAAACGATGTCACAACTCAGCAGTTAAAAGGCTACTTTTTTGGTCAGACATTGCTACTAACCATCAGCAAGAGAAAAACAAGACTTCTACCTCTTACAACATACAAAATCGGAACTGGCTTCAAGACTGACATGTAAGAGGTGAGAAATTTCAGTGAAATGGTTGTGACAGGAGCCAGGTTACATGGGGTCAGGAGGGGATTGGATGGGGTCAGTCACTGGAATGTGACACATTAAGCACTCTCACATGTTGTGATGCACACACATCCATTCTGACACATGGTCACCTAATCTACAGGTGCTTGGTTTTACTTTTCAGCCTGATGGAGGCCATTTTCTGACCTGTAGAAAAGTTCATAGCAGGTAAAGATAATAGCCTACAATTAGATACCAATTGACTTCATTAGCATAATAAATACATCAACTAACCAACACATGAGCTTTTTGGTCAATACCTGTGTACCTGGCAAGGTTGAGTAACAGTTATTCCTGTACAGTCTTATGTCTTACATCTTACACCGAAGAGTGGCAGATCTACAATGACAGGGACTTAGAGAAGATACCAAGGCTACATGAACATGAATGAATGTCAGATGCTTAGGGATTAATGAGGACCAATATCCACAAGGAACAGAAGACTTCTGTTATCTCCTTCACTACAAAAGCCTGTTCAAGAAGAAAGGTCTTTCTGGTTAGCAGGGGATAAAGTTAAGCAAAGTAGTCTTGAGGATCCTCTACTGAGTGTTAGCTCATCAGTTTCCTGGTCCATCTGACACTCCCAATGGCCTTTTGGCCTCTTTTCCCAGGGAGTTCCTCCAGAATCCCTAAACCAATTCTGTCAACTTCCCATGGTGTCCCAACATATTGCCTTTCTTCTCCGGGATCAGGACATAGAACACTTGCTTATTTTCATCATCCTAGGTAGCACCTATGTGTGCAGGGGACTCAAACTCCCATGACTGGGAGGTCAAAGGTTTGCGGGGTTAAGACTTGCAATCCTCCCATTTCCTGTTCACGTGTGGGCTGATGTACACTGAGGAGCACAGACCTCAAGGATGGCCAGCACACCTGCCCCGTGTGGGGAGGGTCAGGAAGAGCTGAGTGAAGACGTGGCTTTCATGGCTCTCAGGCAGTTCTTCCTTGGAATGACTGTGTGTGACATCATGTCCCCAGGTAGAACACGTGTACTGTGACAGATCCTCGCCTTGCTAACTTCAACTCCTGCTAGAAAGAGCTCAGGATGGAAGGAGACTCCTCGACACCCAACCTCCAGGTGAAGAACATCATTGGGTCCCACCTGGAAGTCTCCTGGGCCCAGAACTGGTCCAATCAGCAGAGCCCAAATGCCTTTTCTGCACACAGCCTGGATGGTTGCTATGACACCAGTAGATCTTGAGGCTGATTTTGGGGTGGGTGGTTTTTGTTTTTGTTTTTTTGTAATTTACTCAGTCTTTACTTTGTCACTGGATCTGTGTCACCTTCCAGAGCTCTGGGGTTGGGGCACAGAATGTGCTTGTAATTTGATGTGTAAGACTTTGTGTACCTTGGGATAATATTCCTCCAAAGTTGAGTTTCTTGGCTAAAACACAGAAAAAAGATGTGGCCATCCTAGGAAAATGGGAGTTAGAACAAGAGTTGCTGAACAAGAGGAATGGAGTCATCTCTGATGCCCCCAGACCTTTCCTGGTTGTGGGTCTCCCTTGACAGCTCACTGCTCATGACAGTCAGTCAGGTCATGGTTAGGGGACCACGGGCTGCAGGGACAGGGAAGGAGATGTGAAGCCACTCACACCTGTACCTGAACCCTCAGGGTGTACATCTCAGGGGCTCTTCAGTGCACAAGCCAGGAGAGGAAATGGTAACATGCTTATGGAGTCTGTCAGATGAGGCACATGGGTGATGTGGGCACCATCACAGATCCGTGAAGCCTTGGGGAAAGCCCAACATATATCTTTCCTTTTTTGAAACTTGTTATCAAAGTAAAATATTATTGATGGACACATTTCTTAATGAGGTGGATGAGGCCTGCTTTTGATGTTATATATCCCAGGAGAGTGTCATATATTGGCAAAAATGAGTCCCATTTAGTCACGTTGTTCATCCCTAGAAGTCTTGACTCTTAAAGCACTTGGCACTTTATTGTGCATGTGTGAAAAGGTTAAGTCTGTGGTGCCAATGACACTGGAGTCCATGTGTTCCTTTGGAGAATGGACAAGACTGACAGTGGGATCTGCCACTCACAATTATTTTAAAGGTTTATCAGCCACGGCACATTGAAACCTTCTTTGATGTTTTTCAAAGCCAAGACACAGATACTCGATCTGTATAAATAAATTGTCCCCTGCAAAATACTACTTACTCTGAGCTCTTTGGAGTCTGGAGTTGCACATGCAGGGTCAATGCCATGTAGGGTCTGACAGACCACCTGTACATCATCTGTCTTGGCAAAAGGAGACAAGGATGTTTATGCAGGGGAGGTGGCACCTGAGAACCAGTGTCACCAGATGATATATAAATTATATCTTAAAGTACACATGGACATCATGATCCAGAATGATGATGTCTCAGATGTTACCATGCCACATGTTCCTGTTCCCCAGTCAGACACAGAGAGCTGAAGGAGCCCTGGATTTCAACAACTACCAAAGGACACCTGTCACCAGCATGTCCTGCTGAGGACCGCAGTCCAGAGATTCTGTGTGTCTTGAGATAAATAGTACCTACCCCACCCACCACCTTCCTGTACACTTAGTTACAAAACACAGTACTTAGGACTAAAAAATAACAATAACAGCCACTTAGATGTGATCATAAAACAGGATATGAAGTGATTGAAAAGTAATGATCTTATTTCAACTAAAAGACACCCCACTGGAACCAGAGACAAATTCAAAAGCACAATCAATTAGCATTTAGGATAAATCAACATTGCTCCTTGGCAAAGTCGATTAGATTCAGTCTGATATTTGTCTTTGGGGATGAGGTGGTTTATTCTGTTTGACTTTGGACTTACATTTTTCCTTTTTGTTGCATAATTGGACCAGCTCCATTTTACTGCCAGTTACTGTGCTGAGCGTTGTTCCTGAATTAATTTATTATTCTTGTACAAATCCTTTGCTCTCAGCCAGATTGTACAGATGAGGAAACTGAGGCTGAGAGGGCCAGCACCTTGCTGAAGACCCCAGAAGTAGAAAGTTCTAGAGCTGAGCTCGAACCCAGGTAGGCCTTAAAATTGTAGGCCACTTCACAATTCAGTACGGAAACACATCCCAACTTTGAAAGATCCAAAGAGCAGTGTCGAATTCAAAACAATTTGTAAAACTGCCCAGATTGGATTCTGCTGTGGGAAAGACTGAAACTACAATAATTTGAGAATAGTTGATTTTACATTTTCTTAAATTTCTTCAGGAACAATGTGTGGGCCTTGGTGTTTTCAGATTCCTTGTTACATCTGTGAGGAAATTTTCATGATATTATCTTTCAAGGTTTGCCTGTTTGAACTGTGTGAGCCTCAGTGTATTTTTGTTGCTGCTGGAGTTACTGTTGCCAGTGGTGCCCTTATGTCTGTTGCATCAGAAAGAGAGGGTCATTCGCATGTTGTCCTGCATTCAGCTGCATCAGGAACTTTCATCCATTCTCAGTTTTCTCAGGAGATTATTGTAGATTTCTCAGTGAGACAATCCACCCTCTACACACCATGACCAATTCCTTGATTTGTTTTTGTCTGGTTTTTCCCCTTGTTTGAAGGAAATGACATCACCAGGATATTGGCCTTTGTTCTGTACTAGTCTTTAGTTCTAGGAAAGTTTTGGGTTCACAGAAGATGGAGCACAAAGTACACAGAGCTGACATCTACCACTTATTTCCAGACAGGCACAGCCTTCCCTGAGGTCACCATCACACTTCTGGTGGCACCTTTGTCCCCACAGAGTGCAATTGCTGGGCGGTGGGGTCAGAGGATGTTTAGTTTACAAGAAACAGCCACACAGTCCTACAGAGTGGCAGGACCATTTGGCATTCCCTAGAGCCAAGAGAGCAGGTCCCATTGCCCCACAGATGAAAGCACTGGGACAAGTAGAGTGGTGTTGCCTCAGCACCCCCTGCGTCCCCATGGTGGCCAGGCACAGCACATCCTCTACTTGATCTGGCCCAGCCTGTCTCCAGTCACAAAGCCATTCCTGTCCCACTGTGCACTGATGTTTCAGGGTAACACACACGAATTCCTGCGTTCCCTACCAGCCACCTGGTTCATGGTGTCTGGTCTTCCCTCAGGCTGTTCCCACGGAATCCATCCTCCCAATACCACTTCATGTCAAACTCTGTCTCTCCTGAGAGGATCTCAAGCACGCTCCTCTGTACTGATACTGCTTCCTAATGCCTTTCCTCAGAAGAGTTTGTGCCCCAGGCTTCCTTGGGGTGCCTGAGTGTGGCAAGGGTCAGGAGGAGGACTGTCCCTGTGCCCACAGCCGCTCCTGGGACCCTGAGGACCCAGCAGGTGCTACCCTCATAACAGACAAGGGAACCATCAGTTAGGAAAGTTTTCTGCTTGATTTGAAGGAACCCTCGCTACACCATGTTTCAACCATTAGATGAGAGTTGGAAGGTGGGACATGGGAAGGTAGTCTTCCTCTTGGCATGGTGTTCTCTCAAGATCTGGACACCACTGATATCTTCACAAGTGTCCCCATGGCACTAACCTTTCTCTCTCCACTGCCCAGAGTGACCCTGACCCTGCATGCATCTTAATCCACTAAAATGCAGCAGAACCAAACATACCAAGACTATGTGTGTATCCTCTTCTCTGTGCCAGATGCTAGGCTGAGACAGATGAGCAAAACCAGTCACTGCCCCCAACTAAGGAGCTGAATCCTAAGGAGCCTCCCATCAATAGACTGATTTTACATTTCTGAAACTCCAGTTAAGGAGCTGAATCCTGGGGTGTGCATGCTAATCAAGTGATCATACATTTGTAAAACTTCAGCTTCAGTTTTTACCACAAAGCAGATATGCATGGTACCAGCAATGCTGATGGTTGACCAAGTCACCGGGGCTGTGACTGTGAGGGTTGGCACCAGGCCTGTGAGGAAGGGAGGGCTGGAGGCCAGACCTTGTGACCTGTCACGTCTTTGTGGGCCGGTCCTATGAGGCTCACTGAGTACAAAAGCCCTGTACTCCCGAGGCTGCTGAGTCCAGCTGCTAACTGCTCATTGTTTGCTAAAGCTGAACTCAAAGCAACATCGACCATGAGACTGTCCCTGTGTGTCCTGCTGGTCGCTCTGGCCCTTTGCTGCTATGAGGGTGAGTATCACTCCTAATCAGACTACCACCAGCCCAGGTAAGTAACCTTCTCTGAAGTAGGTAACTTATTTGGGGAGGAGGCACGAATGAATCAGAATTCAAACCAGCCCTGCTGCTTGTGGACTAGCCTTTCCTAATGCCAAAGTCTTCTGTATCAATTCCCAACACCCTGGAACTTTCCAGAACACCCTTTCAGGACACTTTCAAGAGCTTCCCATCTGAAGCCTCACTCCCCATCTACTATCTATGTTCAGAGGCAGCAGGACGAGGTAAGATTTTGTTGTTCATCATGGTTCTGCCACTCAGCAGCACTGTGGCTTGAACAAAATGCTCAACTTCCCCAAGTCTCTTCTCATCTTTGGTTTCCACAGCCACCAGCAGGAGCAGCTGTGACCACGGAGTGAGACAAAGGGTGTCAGGAGCCAGGTCTGGGTCTCATCAGCCATTCCTCTTCACAGAGTCTTTGGTGGCAGTTGAGTCCATGGCTCTCAAACTCTGCCTTTTAGAATCTTAGAATGCTTCAGCTGGGAGGCTTTTAGGAGAGTTTTCAGTTTAGGAAGAGCCAGTGTAGTCTCGCTTTCTCAGGAATCAGTCAGGAGCAGCAGCACTCAACACATCCACACACCCTGCTCCTTTTCTGGCAGTCCACCCAGGATTGGAAGAAGCAGCGCAAGCTCAGGGCTGCACTGGCTGTGTTTCCAGGTGACTTCGAGCCACTCATCCAGCAATACTTTGCTGTGTCCTCATGCCCTCGACTCTCACCTACGTTCTGTTGACTCTTTCTCTTTCCTCTGACTCTCTGAACTGCTCCCCTTTCCCCATGTTTCCTCTGATCTGACCTCTCCCTGTCTCTGCATAGTTGCTTTCTGATCAGGTCACATGGGAGCCTGGCAGGGCACATTCACCTCCTCAGGTGGTTGTAGAGACCTGGAGGCAAAGGGGAGGGGGTATGGAGAATCCACACCAGGAAGAGTGTTGACTTCAGGTCTCAGCACAATCCCCACTGAGGTGAAAACAGGCCCAGTTGCCACCTCCCATGTCTCAAAGGAGTTCTGTATCCAGCGCAGAGCAGAAGAGCTAGTCATGGTTGGTGTGTAAGCCTCAGATACCTTTCTAAGCTATTTAGCTGTCTTCGCCCAATGACATAATTCTACTGCTTAGTTTGCTTTCCAAAGAGCATCCGTCAACATTCCATCATTGTCCCTGCTTCTCTCCAGACTTCTTCCCTGTTCTCTGATCTCCGTGAGGTCGTCCTCTCCCACTCTGCTGGAAAGACTGATCGCTAAGAGCTCCTCTCCCCTCTTGTCCAAGACCAAAGAACAGGCCACTGTAATGACAGTCCAAACCCTGATTTCTGAAATCCAGAAAAAATGAATTTCAGCAAAGCAGGAGAGTCTTGGAAAGGCCTGCATGTGCTTTACACAGGAAAACCACTGAACTGGGACACAGTGAACACGTTTTCCAGGACTAGTCCAGCTGCCTTCCTGTGTGATTTGAGGAAGTCACCACTTCTAGGATTTCCTATTGTCATTGCCAGAATTATGAGAGGGGGCCAAAAAACACCCTGGCATTCCTGTCTAGTAAAAAGGTCAGGGGGTCATGGGGGGAAATGTCTTCCTTACCACAATTGTTTTTCTTTTTCTCCTGCTCCAGCAAATGCAACAGTTTGTCCAGCTTATATGAATCAAATAAAAGGCCTCCTTTTTGATCATCCAAAGATCTACAACGTCAGGCTTCTGACATTTCTTCCACCTAGAGAGGCTGCTGAGGCCAAGATGAAAGTGAAGCAATGTGTGGATCTTATGCCCAGAGAGGACAGACAGAAAATTTACAGTGTTCTGGTAAGTTGTTTCTCCTTCCTCAGTAGATATTTCTGCTCAGCTGCATGGCCAGGGGGCAGATCAGGGAGGTGCACTGTGGGTACAGTGTGGGAAGGCACCTGTCCTTCTCACCTCTGACAGAGTGGCCTGTGGCCACAGGGTGGATAATGACATGATGCCTGCTGAGCTAGACTAAGGCTGCATAGTAGGTATACATTTTCCTCCTTCTCAAGTTTCCTCTTTGTGCACATGTACCCACAGTGTCCTGGGGAGGACAACCAGGGCCTAGGTGGTGAAGCTGATGGGCAGAGACTGCTGCCTGCCTGACTGCCTGGGAGTTTTCAAAGGTTGGAGGGCCAGTTCTCTCACCCAGTGGCTCAGTCCCTGAGGAGTTTCATGGAGGGAGGGGAGTGTTAGAGGAAGACAGCATGTAAGGGAGGGGCACTAGCCCACGCCATGGGTCAGGATGAAGGAGTGGCTGGGTGAAAGCTGCACCAGCTCTCAGAGAGTGGGTCCCTCCCTGTACCTCTGGCCCACTTTCCCAGTCCTCACTTTCATAGCCTGCAGGCAGAGACGTTCCTGATTATGTCGCCTGCAGCCTTGCA
>PVIA01019212.1:0-11061 GCA_004024845.1 Tonatia bakeri | reverse complement strand
TTATGATGGCCATTCTGACTGGTGTGAAGTGGTATCTCATTGTGGTTTTAATTTGCATCTCTCTGATAGCTAGCGATATTGAGCATCTTTTCATGTATGTCCTCCTTGGAGAAGTGTCTATTCAAGTCCTTTTCCCATTCTTTAATTGGGTTGCTTGTCTTCTTAGAGTGGAGTCATGTAAGTTCTTTATACATTTTGGAGATCAAGCCCTTGTCTGAGGTATCATTGACAAATATGTTTTCCCATACAGTTGGTTCTCTTTTATTTTAATACTGTTTTCTTTAGCCATGCAGAAACTTTTTATTTTGATGAGATCCCATTTATTTATTCTTTCCTTTATGTCCCCTGCTCTAGGAGACATGTCAGTAAAAATGTTGCTGAATGAAATATCTGAGATTTTCCTGCCTATGTTCTCCTCTAGGACTTTAATGGTGTTATGGTTCATATTTAAATCTTTTATCCACCTTGAATTTATTTTTGTGTATGGTGTAAGTTGGTGCTCAAGTTTCATTTTTTTTTTTTGCATGTAGCTGTCCAGTTCCCCCAACACCATTTGTTAAAGAGCTGTTTTTACTCCATTTTATGTTGCTGCCCCTTTTGTCAAATATTAATTGATCATAGAGACTTGGATTTATTTCTGGATTCTCTGTTCTATTCCATTGGTCCATGTCCCTGTTTTTATGCCAGTACCAGGCTGTTTTGATTACAGTGGCCTTGTAATATAGTTTGGTATCAGGTATTGTGATCCCTCCTGCTTTGTTCTTCTTTCTCAAAGAAGGAAGGAAAGTTTCTACTAAAGAAAATTTAGGGAGGATTGATAAGTCTTGCCCTTGTCAATCTTCCCTAATACAAATTGTTAAGAGACCAAATCGCTGTTCAATGAGTTTCAGTCTTCTTAAACTCATTAATCACATCCCTAGACACTAAGAGTACTTACAAGTGAAACTACTTCAGTGTTGTAGCTAATGTCCAAGGAGTCATAAAATGAGAAATACAAGAGGTAGAGATAATACAGTTTATTTTTTTAACTGAGGAAAGTTAATATTGATAAAAATTTGTCACTGATTCTGACATCAATTTGGGGTAAAGTAAAAACTGGACTAATTATTAAAAGTATGGATTGAGCAAATCTAAAAATTGGAAGAAATCATTACTTGAAGGTTATGTTGATTCACTTAAAATAAATGTTGTCAGATTAACCTTATATCCCTTTTAGATTATAAGATCAGGGCAGTATGACAGTGATAGTTGCTCAAGAATATTGCTGTCATCCTCATCTTCATAATTTTTATCACAACAAATACAACAAAAACAGCTGCCACCTATTGAAAGTACACCAGCAGCCTTATATGGTCTTTCCCAGTGTCTTACATATGATGTTTCATATTAATTTTTAACAATTCTATGAAATAAATGTGGTCATTCACTTTACAATGAAGGGCTTGCATTTCAAAGAACTTCAGGTGCTTGTCAAAGGTCACATAGTGAGTAGTAATGTCAAGATTAATTTTTGAAAAATATATGGGACTGGTATTTCTGGCAATGAGGGACTAAGCAATCCAGACCAACATTTCTGATAATTATAGTAGAAGAGATGGATAAAATATATAGTTTAACCCAAAGATTAAAATCTGCCATTTGGAGCTCCCTTTTCTGAAAGAGGATTCTGTGAATCTGAAAAGCAGAAGGCATTATGTGACAGCATCAGGACAATAAGGTAAGAAACTGGAACCCATGGCCTGTTATGGGTGTGGGTGGGTGGTAACATGCCTGTGCTTTGAGTTGGACTCCTGAAAGGTGGCATCCTAAGTGTACGCATATACTCAGTGTCTGAAATTGGATATCTTTATATATATATATATATATATATATATATATATATATATATATATATATAAAATAATATTTTGGAAAATAAATTAGGAAAAGATCTTCATGATCTGGAAGAAAATAAAGTTTTCACACAAATAGTGCACAAAAAATATTTACCACAAAAGAAAAGATTAATATATTAGAAGTATTTAGAATTCCCCTTTATCAAAAGACTCATTAAAAAGCAAAAAGCAAGCTTCAGAGTACAAAAAATATTTGTAATACATTTATCTGACAAAATACTTACATCCAGAATTTTAAAAAGCACAGCTATCAATTTAAAAAAATTTAAAAAGGCAGACATCCCAATAGGAAAAGTGAAAGCTTTAATAGGCCCTTCAAAAACAAGACATACAGATGTCCATAATCATATGAAACAATGCTCGCCCTCCCTAGTCATCAGGGAATTAAAACCACTGCATATTGACCAAACAGCTTAAGTGAAACAATAATACTGAGGGTTGATGAGGAAGAGGAGCTACTAAATCACTGCTGTTGAGAGTGTAAATTGCTTCCCCACTTTGGGAAACTACTGGGCATTTCCCAGTAAAGCAGAACGTGCATCTGCTTATGACCCAGGAATTACACCACTATTTTAAACCCACCAGAAATGGAATATGTTTGTGCACCAAAAGCCATATGCAAGAGCATTCTTAGCCACACTGTTTCTGATAGCCTCAAAGAATAAATGACTAAAAAGCCCATCAGCACTAGAATGGCTGCATACTTTATATATCTGGTTTTGTGATATTAGTGTGGTATATTTATAAAATACTCTACAACACTTTAAGTAAAAGAACTTCAAACACATGCAGAAACAAATATGAATCTCACAAATGAAAGAATTAGACACAAAATAATGTCTGCCATATGCTTTTATTTCTGTATTAATCAAACACTTTTAGATCTAAAGTATAGAGTTAGAAGTCCACGATAGTGTTTCTTTTGTAGAAAAGAAAGGCTCATTGGGAGAAATTTTTTTAAAGGAGGTTGCTTCTGGGATGCGGGCTGTGTGTCTTGAGTAGGTGGTAATTACATGGCTATTTGCTTTGTGACAATTCACTGATCTGTACCTTTGTCTTCTGTGTTCTTTTCTGTATGTGTTATACTTCATGGCACATTTTCTGAGAAAACTAATATGTAAAGGAATTATTTATGTGCAAAAGCACAATGAAGAGCCTGTGAACAATACGTACTAAACACTTACATGACAGGACACTTTGCAATGTGCCGTAAGGGCAGATAAAAAAGGTACAGAAAAAATTCATCTATATCTAAAGAAGTTACATCTGATAAGAGAAATCAAATGTTCATATAACACGTGTAGATGTTATTATAATAACAATGGCTTTTTTCAAGAAAAGTGACATGTCCAAGAGATACACATTCCAATGTACTTTACTTTTTTTAATCATTGTATTTTTTTCTTTTGGGGGAGATTTTTCAGCTTGATATTATGTAAATGATCTCAAATTATAATTTAAACTTAGGAAAGTGCTGTGAGTGGATATTCACTCTTTCCCAGGGCGAGGGCAAGTCAAAACAGGAGAAGAGGAACGACTTTGATGACTGTTCCTGCAAGGAGGGGACTGTCCCCACTTCTTTGGTAGTACACCGCAATGCAAGGACTCCTGATGGTTAGGCTGCTAGTAGGGTGGGATGGGATGAGCTTTGAACACAGGACTGTCACCAGAGCCACACAGGCTTCCAAGAAGCAGACCACTGTACTTTTCAAATAGAATTATCTTAAAAAGAAAATGAATGTTTATTATTTATTTAGCTAAAAAAACAAAATTTTAAAAATAATACTGATGGTCAAACATCTATTGTCAAGTCTTTATAGCTAAAATTTTTATGATAAATGTAATTTTTTCAAATGCATATTTTAATTTCCTCTTATACTTTCAAGTTATTATAGAAAGAACTAATCAAATTACATACACTACATATTTTCTTGTGGTTTGCAACATAGTTTCAACTTGCTGAAAATACTAACATATTACTGCACATGAGGATTTTTGCTGTTGCTTCGTTTTGTTTTTCTAACTTTAGAATTTCCCACTTGAAGAGGCAGATTTTCATCCCTGCTTTAAACTCTGATTTCCTGATTAGTAGTATCACCTAGAGTCCTACCTACATATTTCTCTGTGGAAAAAGTCTACTTTTAAATGTCATGCTGAATGCAACTTATTTAGTACTGTCCTCGTATTTATTTTTAAATATAGGGTTAATTTTTTAGGCAGTATTGCTAATTAAAAAAAAAAAAATACATCCTGGCCTAGTATTTCAGTGGTTGGAGCATTATCTCCAAGCCAAGGCTACAGGTTTGATACCCGGTCAGAGAGCATACAAGAATCAACCAATCAATCAATGCATAAATAAGTAGAACATCAAATCAATGTGTGTTTCTCTCTCTCTCTCAAATCATTCAATAAAAGAATTTAAAAACCAAAATAAAAGCTAATAAATGCATAGGGTGTATAATAACTAATAACAATTGCAGAAATTATTCTTTACCACATAGTTCGGATAAGGATTTGACTCAATTGTCTGGACATTTTTCTCACGTGGTTCCCACATTCCTTGGGATCCTCGTGCTCACCCTCCTTCCTCCTCAACACCAATTCTCACAGACTTTCCATCATAAATTGCATAGGAGGCTAACGGGACTAGTCCCCTCCCACACTGTATCCTTGTTCACATCACTCACCTCTTCGACTCCCAGCTCATATGTCCCATTTTCTAATATGAGTCCTTCTCACTTTTTTCTCCAACTCTCTGGAAGTCACAGTAAGTTTTTTGCAAATTCTTCACACCCTCAATCTCCTCCAAACATCCTCTTCATTTTCTTGCTCTAACTGGAGCCTGACTTTCCTCCAGTACACAGAATCCTTTGTTTCCCTCTCACATACTGGTTATTCATTCTCCCCTACTCCCTTTACCACTCTCCCTATGGGTGGGGTGGGAGTTCTTCTTCTTCCTCTTACCACTTCCAAATCATTGTCTCTTCCTGCTCTCAAAAAGTAGACTGTATTTTATTATGATTCAATGTGGGGTATATTGTGGATTCATATGGAAGGTGAAGTAGACTAATTTAATGCCCCACCTTTCCTCCCCAAGCAGATCTACCAAATCCATAGAATTTGGAAATGTTACCTTAAAAAAAAAGGGGGGTCTTTGCAGATGTGATTAAGCTAGGGATCTTGTCTGGGGAAGATTATTTTTTATTATTACAGTGGGTTCTAAATCCAACCACAAGTGTCCTTATTAGAGAGGCAGAGGGGAATTAGACAGACAGAAAAGGAAAGGGGCATGTGAACATGGGAACAGAGATGGGAGTGATATGCTCACAGCCAAGTAATGCGGTAGCCACAAGGAGTTGGAAGAAGCAGGAAATGGATTCTCCCCTGGAGCCTCTCAAGGAACATTGATGGGAGATGGTATCCAAAACACATCTCAGTTCTGAAACAGTAGGGAAGGAGGAAAGAATGGGAACAGAGCATGTAAGTTGGTAAGTTTAGTGTCAAATATACATCATATGCTCATTTTTCCTAGTAAAATTGAAGGCAAGTTTTTTGCCAAGTGGAAGGTGACAAAACTGTAGGTTTAAGGAGATAGTAAATAATTTGCAATAACCAGTGTGGAGAATGAGAGAGCTTAGTTAAAAAAAAACATACACACACACACAAAATAACCATCTTCTCCTAGACAGAGGCTGAGACTGGAGTGATAAGGCTACAAGCCTAGGAATGCCAAGGATTGCCAGCAACATCTTGGGAGTAAGAAGAGGCAAGAAAGGATTTCTCTCCGAAGCCTTCTCAGACACCATAGCCTTGAAAATACTTTTATTTCAGACTTCTAGCCTCCATTACTCTGAGTTAAGAAATTCCTGTTGTGTAAAGACACAAGTTTGAAGTACATGATTATAGCAGCCCTTGGAAACTAATAGTCACTTTGTCTCATTCTGTTGCTGCTCTCTCTGAAGGAACCAGCTACCATATTGTTAGTTGCCCTAAGTAAAAGCTAATGATGATTCTAGGCAACAGCCAGCAAAGACCGAACAGCCACGTAAGGGAGCAGGTTCTCCAGTTCAATCCTGAATTAACTACAGCCCTGGCCAACACTTTGATTCATGCTTTATGACAGATCCTGAACCAGAGATATCTGGCAAAGCTGCACCTAGATTTCTGACCCACAGAAACTACCAGATATTAATATTTATTATTTTCAGTTGCTAAGTTTAGGGGTAATTTATTTCTCAAGCAATAGATAACTAATTTAATGTCCTACATGAGAAACCAGACCTCCTGGTGGCCTGATATTAAAGAAGAGAGCCATGTCTCTCTCCAGCTTACAGAGAGAGACTAATGCTAGAACTCCGTCTGACAACAAAGCCATTCTTATACCTGGGGTAGGTGATGGAACACATGTGACTATATGTCCAAACATGTAAAAAAGTAAAACCAGCAACACTGAACCAAAAGTAAAACATTAGTATTATGTTTACTAGTCAAAGTAATGTTTTCTAATGACAAGGATGTGAAGAAAACTAACCAATTAGAATAGTACTTGAATAATAATAAACCATGTATTTAAGACAAAAGAAAACAATACCAAGCATTCTGAGCCCTGATTAACTTCTTTTTAGATTCCTTCTTAGGTGACCTCAAGGTATAAAGGATCAGTTTCATTCATTTATTCATCTAATAAATAATAATTAAATAATTGCTATGTGCCAGACACACTGGAAATACACCAAGCAACAGAGCAGTTTCCTGCCTCGTGGACTTTGAATCACAACATAGAAGACAAACAATAAAGATATTTTATTTATTTACTTATTTATTTGTTGGGAACCGCCCTGCCTGGTTTCAAAAGCTGTAACCCCCGCCAAGGCTAAGGCTGAGAAAGCAACCTTGGGACCATAAGCCACTGAGGAGACAAAAACTTATCTCCCTGGCAGGAGCACCACTTCTGCTTCTTTTACTTCACCCTGTCTAGACCCCAATACTTGGTCAGTTAGCCAATGACAGGTAAGATTCCCCAAGGGGGGAATGACCTAAGACAGGCACGATCATGTGGGAGGCCCCCAAGGAAGGACTTTGGGGGCTACAGCAAAAGGGGGTGATGGACCCTCACCCCTCAGCTTTGACAAAGCCTGAGTCTTCTTTCTGTGTGTGAGAAATCTCCCAATCTCCTGGCTGCCTTACTTCCCTTGCTCTACCTAAGCCTGAAACAATGACAGAGGGTGGTGCAGCCCTGTGCTAGACAGGGTGGGTTCCCCAGGCAATCAGGCCTCAGAAAGAATATGTAAAATCCTGTGAAACCTGCTTTGTTTAGAATGCTCTCAATTAAATGATAAGGGTCCAAGTAAGAAGTAAGTTTGTTCCTCAAAATTTTACAGCTCTTTAGCTATCTGACCCTGACTCAGAATAGGCCCTCAGAGTTCTTGGTTATCTATTGTTTGATCCTTACTGCCTGAGAATGATTAATGAGCTTTATCTGTATTCCTGTGCAAATGAACCCAATAAAAGCCCATTGAGGAAGAGGGTCCTGGCCCTTCTTCTTTGAGAGATCGGCCACCTTTCCTCCCCAAGCAGATCATGTCTTGGCAGACTTATTCTCATCTGTGGCAGTTGGGGGGGCCTGTGGGCAGAGTCCCCGCACATCTGGTGTTCTCACCTAGGGAGGGTGGCCAAGATGCTCTCCACTAGAGAGAGTGGCCATTTCACACCTATTTCCCTGCAGGACTCAGTTGTCCATGTGTATGTTTTTCTCATGTTTCAATGAGCATCGCTGCTGCGATGGATACTGCTGGCCCGGTATCTGTCTCATTTATTTATTTATTCATTTGTTTATTTATTTATTTATTTGGGGAGGCTGTCAGTAGTGTCAGTCAAAAATGATTGCTATAAAGAGATGTACAGTGAGATAAGAGAAAATGAATAACAAAGGCTATTAGGTGAGATAAGGTAGTCAAGTAACTTCTCTGAACAGTGATTTAAATAAAATAAGGAGAGGGGGGAAAATCACTTGACTAGGAAATAGCTTTTCAAGTAGAAAATGCTAAAAGGTGGGGCAGGAGAAATTATGAGTTACTTGAGGGACCTCAAATTGGCCAAAGTAGTGGAGCGTTAGAAAAAGAGCAGAAAGATAAAAAGTTAGACAGGTAATCACCAGAGAAACAGTATTTACTGCGTATTATAGAATGAGGGCTTTGAATTGTATTCTAAATTGGGTAGACAGCTATTGTAAGGTTTTAAAACAGAAAATCAAGTGGTCAAACTTATATTCCTAGTGACTGTGTAAAACAAGAAACTGGATGTCAGGGCTGGGTAGGAACAGGAATAAGGGAGTTAGGAAACTGTCGCAGTTTGTCCAGGTGACAAAAATGGCTATTTGGATTTCAGAGATAGTAAGAAATTGTAGAATTCTGGTGTACCTTAAAGGCTGAAGTGGCAGAATCTGCTGATGAATTGATTGTGGTAGAAAGTTTGGAGCCTGAGCATGTGGGTTCACAGTTATGCCATTAACTGAGATAGTAACACACAGAAAAATAGGGAGTGGAAATTGGAAATCAAAGCCTCATTTTAGACATACTCCATTAGAGAGGGATTTTAGAAATCTATGGAGGGTTGTTGAGTAGGTAACTGATTATATGAAACTGGAGTTCATTAAAAAGGTTGCAGTTTGAAATACAAATTTTGGAAGTTGAGGAAACTAGAAAGTAATTCCTGTGACAAAATGCCCAGCCAAGTTGATTATTCCAGTTGATGTCTAAACAGAGTAAGCTGTAGACTAACTGACGTGCCTTGACTATTCATGAATAGGAGGCTAAATTGTAGTTAGCAGAAGCTCAAGAGAAAAGAAAAACATTTAGGAAGCTACTTTGCTATTATAAATGTAATTGTGAATTCTATTCCATATGGTAACAAAAATAGTTGAAAATGATGACTTAACTACTGAAGCTAATGTCTCTGAAATTATAGCAATTCAGAAAATGAAAGATATGGCAAATGACTTTTTTTTTAAAGGCAGCAGAAGATTAATGCACAAACAATTGACAAGTGAGATTGAGTGTAGACAAAATTCCAGAGAATATTAACATACTAGAAAAGTTTTAGGTGTGGGGTGTAAGAAGAGAAGAGGAGTCGAGTGGGTGCAAGGCTGGAGCCTGAACCCGCATCATTGAGTGAGATGCGGAAGGCTGTGGGTGTATCACATTTGGGGAAATGACATGTGTTGGAGATGGTTATTAGACATTGAATGGAAATAACCAATAGGCAATTAGACATATAAGTCTGGATTTGGGGAGAGAGGTTTGGACTGAAGTAAAAATCTGTATATGGTATGTAAAACTATGAGGTTGAATGAGATCACCAAGGAAGAGTAACAAGGTCTTAGCCCTGGAGGATGACAACATTAAGAGGTCAAGCATGAGGGGAGCAACCACAATACAAGACTTGCCTGTAAATACAAAGTTTTAAAGTAGCAGGAAATCAGGAGTATGTTGTGCCCAGTAAGACAGAGAAGGTTAAGGAAGAGAGAAGGAAAACCAACTGCATCAAATGCTGTTGATAAGACATATAAGGTGAGAATTCACCATTATATTTAGTAATATGGAGACTATAAATGTGCTTGAAAAGAGCTGTACATTATAAAGCCAAAGTTTGAAATGTGCTTAAGGAATAATGGATTTTTTAAAGAAACTTTCCTGCAAAGTCTTGTAGCAACAACTGGTAGAAAAAGTGGGGTCAAGATAATTTGGGAGGTGTTGGTTTGTTTGTTTTAAGATGATAGAAATAACAAAAGGAAGTTTTGACCATATAGGAGAGGGAGGGAAGAGTTACTGTAGCAAATTCCTTAAGTAGGTGGGAGAAGGTGGGATGTAGTGTGCAACTGGAGGGATTGGCTTTCAATCAGAGTGCTGGGGCAACAGGTAGAAAAGTCAAGAGTGAGGATGAAGCTGCTGGTAAGTAGAGGTTGTGGGGGTTTCTTCCAAACGCTTCCATTATTAGTGAAGGACAGAAGCAAGATCCTCAGTGGAGCTGGGAATGACATGCATAAGGAGAGATGTTAGGAGAGTTGAAAAGAAGCACAATGTGAAGTAGGACCTAGGAAAGTGGGAGAATGAACGGTGAAGCATAGTATGAGGGTGGGGAAGTCTTAAGAGTATGCTGAAAATTTGTGATCATGAATTTGAATTTAGACCAGTCAGAGTGGTTGTATATTTTTCTCCAAATTCAACCACATGGTATAGAAAAAGAAAAGGTGGAAATTTGCATTTTGTCAGCATTATAGTAAAAAGCAAGTGTCACGGAGTAGTGAAACAAAAAAAGAAGCAAGACAGGAGTATGCAAGGTAGTTATTATAATGATAGACTGTTGTATTTATTTAAGCTGAATACAGCTAGGCCAAGAGGCACTGATCAATGAATGAATCAGTGTCAGCTAAGGAAGATCTAATTTCATTTCATAGGCCTCCATCTCTCCCTGCACCTTGAAAATTATACAATAAAAATTATTAAGACAAACCAATTATAAAGTCATGGTTATAAAAATTAAGACAAATATTTTATGAAGTATATTTTTATTCTGGAATTGATGCCATGAGTACAGCATAGAATCTTATAAAGATGTATCAGAAAACCATTCAATACCTTAAATATAGATGTAACAGGAAATACATTCAAGGATGAGGATTGGACCATGATAAAAACCATGTCTTAAGTGTGTGTTTGATTGTGCACCACATGAAAAGTGGAGAACAAGATTTTGTATCAACCAATTTTAGATACTTACAGGTACTGTCGTAAAGTCCAGAATTATAAAAACTAGGGCAAAGTACACTCATGAAGGCAATATTTTCTACCCAAAGAATTTCTTCATTTTCATTTTATATATATTGCTATATTTGCTTGTTGTTGTTACTATTTTTACTCTTTATTTAATAAATCTTTTTTTGAACATGGCCCATAAATAATATGCTTTTCTATAAACTGTGAAAGTTACAAAAATGAATCAGTCATGGTCCCTACCCCTACAGAGCTTACAGTTCAGTGTTAAAATCAGATCTATTCATACATAACCAAAAAACGTGAATAAAGGGTATGGGTACAGAGAAGTTAAAAATGCTAAGAGGCCATCTGAAAACAATATGGCAGTTTCTTTAAAAAATAACCATGTACTT
>PVIA01019211.1:0-11043 GCA_004024845.1 Tonatia bakeri | reverse complement strand
GTCTGGTTACAGCTGTTATGTATGAGTGGCGGAGCCTTGAGTGTTCACCAGGTTGGGGCACCCCAGTCGCTGGGTTGTGATGTTGTATGTGGGGGTGGGGTCTGAGAGGGAACAATGGTGCCTGCTCCACTCTCTCTAGGACTCCAGTCCCCCCTGCCACCTCCCACAAGCAAATTGGGCCCTTCTGGTGCTGACTCCCAGGCAGGTGGGCCTGTGCACTTTCTTTGACTCTGTGGGTTTCCCTGAGGAGCCTCCTGTGAGGCTGAGGGAATCTCCCGGCCTCAGCTCCCACAGGTGTTTTCAGTTGGTGCTCTTAGGCTTTGTTTCCCAGTGCTGGGTCCCTGTTTTGTGCAGTCTGTGTTGCTGCCAGTCCATCAGCTGCCCCTGTGCTTCTGGGGTCCGCCAACTGCTGTCTGTGCCCTGCGTGCCCGCATATGCTTGCCACAGCTTTTTCCTGCCAGGACCCCTCGACCCCTCTCAGTAGGCCTCGACTCCACCCCTCCTTACCAGTCTGGATGTACGGTAGTCAGACTTCTGTTCAGTTCATTTCTCTCTGTTCTGGTTGTTTCTTGTTTCTCAATTTTTGTTGTCCTTAGTTTTGGTTGCACGAGGAGGCACAGTGAGACTACCTATGCCTCCATCTTGGCCAGAAGTCCTATTTATTTATTTTTAAAGAAACTTCTTTTTATATATTTTTATTTTAATTGTTGTTCAAGTACAGTTTCCTGCCTTTTACCCCCATCCTAGCCCACCCCCCCAACCCTCACCACCTCCCTCCCATTTCCACCCCCTTGTTATTGTCCATGTGTCCTTTATACTTAAATATATATAATTTTAACTCAAAAGTTCCACTTCTACAAATTTACCCTTATAAGCATACATTCCTATGAATATTTATGTACATGAACAAAAATTATTATAATAGCAAAAGAAGAAAGACCAACTAACTATCTAGCAATAGTAATTATAAAGCATGATAATAGCTATCACTGTAGCTATAGGATGAAATAATGGGTAAGCATTAACAATCATGAAGTAGAAGAATATTTAAATACGTAAAAAATTCAGTGAAAGGAGAGATTATAAAACATTAAATACAATACAAAGGCAATTTTTTTCTTTTTTTCTTTTTTATTTAAATGAATGTTCAAGTACAGTTTTCACCCCCTTACTCCCATTCAAGTCCTCCCACCCCCCCACCTCCCACCCAATCAAGCCCTCCCACCGACCCTCCCTACCTCCCTCCCATTACCACCCTCCCCCTATCTTTTATCATGTGTCCTTTAACTTTAATCCTATAAACCCCTCCTCCTCTCCCCCAAAATCCCTCTTCTCTCTCCTCTGGTCACTCTCCACCTGTCCTCTAATGCAGTGTCTTTGACTATACCCTGCTTCTTTCTTTGTTTTGTTGTTTAGGTTCCTGTTAAAGGTGAGATCATATGGTATTTATCTTTCACTGCAAAGGCAATTTTTAAAAAGTTTTACAGAAACAGACTGGGAAGAAATATGCCAAAAAGAACATCAACTATGGTTCTCTCTAAATGATAAGACCACAGGTGATTTGTTTTCGTCTTTCCACATTTTACACTTTTTCACAAGGTACGTAATTGTAAAATCTAGAAAAAATTGTGTTTGCATTTGAGGAGCAAGGAGAGAAGAAAGGTAGAACAACATAAAAATAAGTTGAAAACTCTGGAAATCAGTTGTTAATGGTTAATTCTTATTGGTAGGAACATGAGTGAAGGTTACTTTTGTGGGTATGATTTTGTATTATTTTTATTTTCAAAAAATACAAACAATAAGATAAATAAAACCAAATGAGAGATATTTCTACTCATTGGTTCTGGAACAGTGGGGACATGTTTGATCTGTCCCTGAGACTTTGAGAGAGCCCAGTGGGTTTCTGGAATTGGAGAGTCCATTCATGGCCACTGCTTTTCTCCCCTGATCTCTGGGGTTGAACATGGGAGCACTGCCAGTGAAATAATTTAATGATGTTAGTCTCTCCACTCCACTTCATGCCTACCAAAAGCCCCCATCAGGGTAATGTACCTCTAGGTCTTCAGAACCACCAGTCATGTGGAATCTCCAGTCAGAAGCATCTTCCTTGCCATGGCCCACTTATGCCATCTTCCTCCTGCTTCTAGATTGTTAGCTACTGGAGGGTCATACTGTGGTTTATGTCAAATCTTGCATTTGTGCCTAAAACACAGCACTTGCATAAAATAGAGTAGACATTCAATTAATATCTATGAGCCCTTGAAATGTTGGCAGGTATGGGACAGCACCTTGGCGCTTGACATACGAGTAGAGGAACAAGACTATCAGTAACCCAGAAGCATTTCATCCTCATAGGAAAGCACAATGCAGCCCGGCACTTAGGCACTACTTGTATAGTACAGGACTGCAGTAGTTTCAAGTGTAAGATCGCCACCTAGTGGAATGAGTTTGCATGAGCAGTAATGAAAGTGGGTCAAAATCAAAATGAAATGGTTCAAACACACCTTTGAAAACGGGGTGAAAACTCCTTTGAGAAGGAGTGGTGGGGGGGAAATAGATACAACTGTACTTGAAAACATTAATTTAAAAAAATAAAAAGAATACCCTCAAAATCATCACAATAAGTGGAATAGTGGGGACCAGATGAACTGTCTGTGTAAGGAGATGGTAGCATTAAGTCAGTATGGCATCAATATACAAATTTACCTTTGATGTGATAGGTTTCCTTTGTTTCAAAGTAAAGGAACACATTCTATCTCATTACCAAAGGCTTATAAATTAATTATAAAGGTCAAGTTTCATAATGCTTACTCAAGGTGTTCCTGGTATAGTATGATATTCCCAGAACTTTAAAGTTATTCAACCATTTCAGCATTATTTCTCTTACTTGGTGGGGAGATGATAGAATTTGTTTATCATAAAAAGTATATTAAGTGAGACATTACCGTTGTTAAATTTTCATACAATGAAATGTATAAAAAATAAATGTTTTCATTAAAACAAATTAGCCCTTTAAATATTTGTTGTGTGCCCCAAGCCACAGAGTAGTGTTTTAGGAAAAAAACAAACAAACAAAAAAAACTTTTAAGAACAGAAAACTGATGTCAAAATTTTGCAGTTCTTATATTTCCCCCTCTAAATATAAGCCAAATAGTGACTGTCAAACTGGGCTCAGGGAAATGACACAATTTCCTCTAACTTCAGAGTAGAATGAGGCCCAATTACTCAAGCTCACATCTACCAAGCCTGAAAGCACATGTGGGGTAAATAGCTTAGACTTGGCCTGTGTCAAGTGATGCTTTTTATTTCAATGTAATAAACTAGAGGCAGTCAGTCTGGACTTGGAGCTTCATAGAACCACATAGACTTCATGCTGCCAAGAGTACTATACTATAGCACTAGAAGCCCCTTCTAGATAAGTATCATTGAAGGGCAAGGCACAGGATCATTTTTTTATTTGTGCCAGGAGAAATTATAGGTAGCTAATTAGAAAGTCTGTGGAACTTAAGAGGTAACATTTCACCTCCCTCTTAAACCCTATCACAATAACAGAGCTTACAATAAAGTGGGACAACCTCCACAACACCTTTCCTCTAGATTATTGCAAGTTTATGACCAAACACTCTATATTCACTTGTCCTAATTTAGCTAAACCTACACATTTTTGCCATACTAATATTCGTAATGTCTAACTCTGGATATTTCATATTTCTTCTCCTAACTCTGGATATTTCATATTTCTTCTCCAACCCCTGTTCAAAACCTTCAAATTCTCTAAACTGGCTACTGAAAAAATTTAAACAACTCAGTATAGTATCAAAAATGTGGCCCCAATCTAACTTCCCAAACACGTTTGATATAGTTCTCCCATGATAAACCTGTGCTCCAGCCAACAAATTGCTCACTGTTAGCAGAGATCAAAGAAGGCAGCTGAGTATGTAGAAGTTACACTCCCCTCCTCCCAGGAACAAACTGAAATTACAACTAAAATATAGAACAATCAACCTGAATAACCAACTGAATATTAGCTGAATAGAAGTCTTATAACCAAAGATTTACATAAGAAACCACACTGAGATTGGAAGGAAGGGCAGAGACATGAAAAGGGCTGGCCCTGCTACCATAGGCAGAGGGATATCTCAGTTGCAAAGGTTCTTCCAGAGGAGGAAGTAGTCTCAAGCCCATGCTAGGCTCTCCAGCCCAGAACATCAGAGCCAGAAAGGGGTATCCACATAACCTCTGGAGGTGAAAATTTGAGGGGGTTCTCACCATTAGGGAGAGATGGCAGTCTGCTAAAGACACAGACGACCTCTTAAAGGGCCAGCACACAAAATCTAGTTCACAGCCACTTACCCTGGGATTTGGTGGAGGGTGAGTGGAGCTAATGAGAGTCATTTGAGGGGAGAAAGGATTTGTGGTTCTGGGGAGAGAGCTGAAGGGAGAGCTTCCAGGGCCCCTGTGTGGAGTGTCTCTCCCACACCACAGATGTCATCTTCCTTGGGCAGAGCACTCCCCTCCTTACAGTCAATCTGGGGGAGTGCAGTAGCCCCATCCTGCAGACCCTGTCACTCCTCCCTGTGGAGCTTATGCCCTATGAAGGAGTCAGAAGCCTGGGCCTCAGGTATAGAGATCTGAGCAGACAGAGAAGGGTCAATAACTGAGTTTTGTAGTCCTGGGGCAGGAGCCATTACCCTTACATTTCTGAGAGCCTGGCTAGCACCTCCCCTATATGGAAAATACATTAGCCCAACTCTTTGAAGTCATGGTGGCCCCACTCTCTGCACTTCAGTTGGCTCACCTTGCCAATCTCAGGCTCACAAGGAGGTCTGGGCAGAATCCAGGATAGACTGAGTTGCATGGTTCTAGGACTGGGGCCATTTTTCTCTCACATGACTAACCAGTGTAAAGCTCCCCCTTGCCATGGCCAAATTGTGGTCGGTTTTGGCCTGATAAACTCTTCTGGACATAACTTGACAACTCTCAGAGACTCTGCCCACACAAAGGTCTGTGGGCACTTGAAAGTTGGCAACTAGCCTTGGTGTACCCTGGGAATTTTGCTTAAGTACTCTCAGATGTGGCACTGACACCAAATTCGAACTTGCATCAATCAGGTGAATACCACTCACCGCATACCTGGTAACTCATTGAGAACCTACCTTATGCAAGTCAAGTACCACCAGAGGCTGTTTCAGTGACTAAGTCTAATATGCAGCCAGCAGGTGGATGCAGGCAGAGACAGAAGGAGGCAGATCTCAGGGTGCCTTAGGCTTTTTGTTGACATGCCCCCAACTTGGTGCTTGTAGAAACCGGCCTTGGTGAGCAGCTTGATCTTTCTCACACACTATGGACTCTGCAGAAGAAGATACAAATTGTGGATAACATTGGAGCTCCAAACAGGTTTCTCAGGGCCAGTAACAAGCAGGGCCTGATATTGTTCTGCACCAGAATCTATCCCAAGAGGTCCCAGAACCAACACACCCAGTGTCAACATTAAGACAACATCAGAGAAAGATCCAATTAAGGGGTTTCAAAAACCTATATACATCAAAGGATAGATCTTCCAGACAGAAAATCAACAAGGAAACAGCGGCCTTAAATGACAAAAATAGATAAGATGAATTTAATTTATATGTTCAGAATATGTCACCCCAAAGCAGCAGAATATATATGTTTTCAAATACAAATGGAGTATTTTCTAGAATAGATCACATGTTAGGATACAAAATAACTCTCAATAAGTTTAATAAGATTGAATCATATCAAGTATCTTCTCTGACCATAATGTTATGAAACAAGAAATCAATCACAAGAAGAACACTGAAAAATACACAGAAAAGGAGGCTAAATGACATGTCACTAAACAACAAATGAGTTAACAATGAGATCAAAGAAGAAATCAACAGACAGCTGGAAACAAATGAAAATGAGAACACAACAACCAAAATCCATGGGACAAACAGAAAGCAGTCCTAACAAGGACATCCATAGCATTACAATCCTACCTCGAGAGAGAGAGAGAGAGAGAGAGAGAGAGAGAGAGAGAGAGAGAGAGAGAGAAGAAAACTCTCAAATAAACAATCTAACTTTACACTTGAAAGAACTACAAAAAGAACAACCACTGAAGTCTGAAGTGAGTAGAAGAAAGGAAATAATAAAAATCAGAGCAGAAATAAAACAGAGGCTAAGAAAATAATATATCAATGAAACCAAGAGCTTGTTCTTTGAAAAAATAAACAAGATTGACAACTCTTGAAAAGAAAACCAGAGAGAGGACTCAGATAAATAAAATCAGAACTAAAACAGGAAAAGCAAAAACTTACACTACAGAAATGCAAAGGATTATAACAAAATATTACAAACAACTATATTCCAACAAATTGGACAATCTGGAAGAAATTGATAAACTTCTAGAAATATAAAATCTGACAAAACTGAAACAAGAAAATACAGAAAACCTTAACAGAACAATTACAACAAATAAAATTGAAACAGTAATAAAAAATTTCCAACAAACCAAAGTCCTGGACAGGGTGGGTTTACAGGTGGATTTTATCAAATATTCAAAGAAGAACTAACACTTATCCTTCTCAAACTATTCCAAAAAATTCAAGAGAAAGAAAGATTCTTGAGCTCATTTTACAAGGCCAGCATTATTCTAACTTCAAAACCAGAAAAAGGCACTACAGAAAAAGACAATTATAGGCCTATACTTCTGATGAACATAGATTAAAAAATCCTCAACAAAATATTAGCAAAATGAATCCAGCAATATATTTAAAAATTATCCACTATGATCAAATGGAATTTATTCCTGAGATGCAAGCTTGTTACAAGATCCACAAATCAATTAATGTGATGTACCACATAAGCAAAAGAAGGATCAGCAGAAAACTGAATCAGAAAAACAGAAACTCTAAGAAAGAGCCAAATGGAAATGACAGAAATGAAAAACACAGTAACAGAGAGAAATAATTCCTTCAATGGACTTATAAGTAATTTCAAAAATCATATGATCATATTGATAAATGCATAAAAGGCATTGCACAGAATCCATCACCCATTTATGATAAAATGTCTCAGCAAAGGGGGAATAGAGGAAACATACCTATACATAATGAAAACCTGACAAACACACAACTAACATCATATACAATGGGCCAAACCACAACAGAAAAATGCTACCCTCTCAATTCCCCATATTACTAAGCAAGATAATTCAAGTAACTTGTAAAATCAGAATACTACTGGGAAAGGAACAAAAGAGGAAGAAAAATGTGCAAAAGATGATCTGAGGCAGTGTAAAAGGAAGACCTAAAGATCAACGTTGAAAAGATATAGCTCTGAAAAACCAACACTTACTGTAAGCATAAGGGAATCAGTGAAGGACTTTGAAGTTTGTGTTGCACCGAGGGTAGACACACCAGCAACTTTAAACCCAGTTCAACTCCTAACCAGGTTAACTCAATACTCTGCTCTAAAGAGCTGGCAGGAAGAAACATGTATTCATTTCCAGGCATAAAAACAACGTACTCAGTCCCTACAGTCTTACACAAGATGTTTGGCTTCAAACAAAAAGATATTAAGCCACAAAAAGCCAAGAAAAATAACACTCTCAAAAACCAATGCAATAATTGGAACCACAATTTGATATGATATAGACATAGGAGCTATCAGGCAAAGAATTTTAAGTAATTATAACAAATATGTTAAAGGCTGGAATGGAAAAGATGGACATCGTACAAGATCAGTGGCAAACTGAATCAGAAAAACACAAACTCTAAGAAAGAGCCAAATGGAAATGATGAAATGAAAAACACAGTAACAGAGAGAAATAATTCCTTCAATGGGCTCATAAGTAATTTCAACACAGACAAAGAAAGAATCAGTGAACTTGAACATCACTCAATAGAAATTACCCAAATTGAAACACAAAGAGAAAAATTAGAAATTAAAAAAATAAAAAATCATCAAGATAATATAAAAAGTCTAGTATGAGTATACAGTGATCCTTCAGCTATCATGGGAGTTATGTTCCAGAGACCCCTACAATAGGTGAAAATCCGTGAAGTAGCAGCGTTATATTTATTTTATTCTTTACATATATTGTAAGGCTTTAAAACCCTTTCCACAGTTCTATAAACCTTTTCCACACTCTTATAAACACTTCATATGGTATTAAACACTTTCTACACTCTTAAAACTATGTAATTTTAATAACATATAAAATTCTATATGGGTACTCACCTGTGAAATATACAGTCACGATATAGTGAGGGATGACTGTAATTGAAATTCCACACAAAAAGAAGATGAGAGATTATTTTATTTTACTTTCTGAAAACATAGGGGTCAGTTCCAGCCAAGATGGAGGCATAGGTAGAAACCCTTTGCTTCCTCACAAAACCAAGAGGAGGATAACAACCAATCTAAAATCAATAAACAACCAGAAGTGCTAGAAAATCAAACAGCATGGAACTCTAACAACCAAGGAATTAAAGAAAAACATCAACCAGAACAACCAGACCAGTGCACCAAGACAAATAAATATAGCCCAAATAAAAGAACAGAGTAAAACTTCAGAGAGAGAATAAAGCAATGAGGAGATAGCCAATCTATCTGATGGAGAATTTAAAGCCCTGGTAATCAAAATGCTCACAGATCTGACCGAGCTTGGTTGAAAAATGAAAAACAAACAAACAAACAAACAAAAATGAAAGATACCCAAAAAGAAATAAAGCAAAATATTCAGGGAACCAACAGTGACAGGAGGGAAATCAGGACTCAAAGCAACAATTTGGAACAAAAGGGAAAAATAAACATCTAACCAGAAAAGAATGAAGCAACAAAAATTCAAAAAAATGAAGAGACTTACAAAACTCTGCGGCAATGTGAAATGTTCCAATATCTGAATTATAGGAATGCCAGAAGGAGAAAAATAATAGCAAGATATTGAAAACTTATTTGAACAAATAATAAAGGAAAACTTCCCCAATATGGTGAAGGAAATAGACTTCCAGGAAGTCCAGGAAGCTCAGAGAGTTCCAAAGAAGTCGAACCCAAAGAGGAACACACCAAGGCACATCATCATTAAGGTGCCCAAGATTAAAGATAAGGAGAGAATCTTAAAAGCAGCAAGAGGAAAGGAGAGAGTTACCTACAAAGGAGTGCCCATTAGAGAATCAGCTGATTTCTCAAAAGAAACCTTACAGGCAAGAAGGGGCTAGAAAGAAGTATTCAAAGTCAGGAAAGTCAAGGACCTACATCCATGATTACTCTATCTAGCAAAGCTCTTATTTACAATAGAAGGGCAGATAAAGTGCTTCCCAGATAAGATCAAGTTAAAGGAGTTTATCATCACCAAGCCCTTATTGTATGAAATGTTAAAGGTACTTATCTAAGAAAAAGATAAAAAAATATGAAGAGTAAAATGACAACAAACTCACGACTATCAACAAATGAACCTAAAAAAAAAAAGAAAAACAATGAAAACAAAAACTAAGCAAACTACTAGAACAGGAACAGAATCAGAGAAATGGACATCACACAGAGGGATTTCAAATACAGAGGGATTTCAGTGTGGAGGGGGAAGGGAGGGATGGGGGGAGGTACAGGAAAGAAGAAGCATAATTAGTAGGCATAAAATAGATGGGGAGAGATAAAAAATGCTATAGGAAACAGAGGACTCAAAGAACTTATATGTACAACTCATGGACATGAACTAATGGGGGAATGCTGGAGGGTTGGGGAGTAGGGTGGAGGGGGGAAGAGGGGGAATTGGGAAAAATGAAAAAACATAATCAATAAAAAATACTTTAAAAATTAAAAAAAAAATGGGGGTGAGATTTTCCCAAAATTAAATGGCAGGCACCAAAACACAATTGCAAGAAGTTCAGAGTCCCCAGTAAACAACCCCTCAGCATATGATATTCAAAATACTGAAAATGAAATATAGGAGGATATCTTGAGAGCAATCAGAGAAAAGAGAAATATTACATAGAAAGAAAAAAGATGAGAATTCATCAGATTTCTTCGTATCAGAAAGGAATACAAATAAAAATTGTATATTTAGAAAAACATCTTTCAAAGATTTAAGGTGCCATTGTTGGTGCCAATGTTAAATGATACAGCCACTTTGGAAAACAATTTGGTAGTCAGCTCCTTAAATAGTAAAACATAGTACATTGTAGTTCTGATGTAAAAGATAATTATCTGATGATACAGGAATAGTTTCTCATTTTAGAAAATCATCACCTTGAGCCAAAAAGGAAATGAATAGTATTATGTGAGTATTGTATCTTAAATAGTTTATTCAACCTCTTCTAAAAGTAGTTTAATTTACTGAAAGAAAAAATTAATGAGAAATAAAAATTTACCATGTAAACCAGGAATCTCACTCCTAGGTAGAAAGTAAAATGAAAATATGTCCACACAAAGACTGGTAAACCGATATTCATAATAGCATTATTCACAACAGCCAAGAAGTGAAAAAGTCAAGTTTTCATCAGCTAATAAACAAATAAACAAAATATGATACATCCATACAATGAAAGACTATTAAGGAATACAAAGGAACAATATACTTTTATATATGCTACAACATGGATGAACCTTATTATGCTAAGTGAAAGGAGCCAGATGCAAAGGACTCAGTACTGTATGATTCAATTTATATGAAATTCAAAAGAAGGAAAATCTAGTGGTTACCTGGGGTTAGGGGTTGGAAGATGATTTAGTTATGGTATGAGGAAGCTTTGGGATAATGGCAATATTCTAAAGTTAGATTTTTTTAAAAGGAAATTGACCTTGAGGCAATGGAGTAACTTTGGGTCAAGATGGCAGGATAGGGAGTTCCGGCCAAGATGGAGGCATAGGCAGTCGCACTGTGCTTCCTCGCACAACCAAGACTGAAAACAACAAAGATTGAGAAACAATTAACAACCAGAACAGAGGGAAATTAATTGAACAGAAGTCGGGCTCCAGTACACCCAGACCGGTAAGGAGCGGCGGAGTCGGGAGGCCTGCGAAGTGGGGTCGAGAGGCGCT
>PVIA01019210.1:0-11051 GCA_004024845.1 Tonatia bakeri | reverse complement strand
CTATTTCTGTGTAACAAATCGCATAACCATAGCAGCATAAAACAACACACACACTTATTACCTCTGTTTCTGTGGGTAAAGAGTCTGGGCACAGCTTAGTTGGGGTTTCCACTTTTGGACTTCCCCAGGCTACATTAAACGTGTTGGCTGGACTGTGTTTCCATCTGGAGTCTTGACTGAAAGAAGAATCTGCTTCCAGGCTCTTTCAGGTTGTTGGCAGAATTAATTTCCTTGCAGTTACACAGCTGAGAGCTTCAGAGATCTTTGCTGGCTGTCAGCCAGATGCTGTCCTCAGCTTCTAAAGGCCAAGTTCCTTGCCTCATGTCTCTCCATAAGCAATTCACAATACAGTGGCTTGCTTCTTCAAAGCCAGCAGGAAAGTGAAACAGAACAATTCGGCCAGCAGGATGGATCCTTAGGTAATGTAGCATAATGATGGGAGTAATGGATCCCACCCCACCAGGTATATAATGTAATGTAATATAATGTAATTTTGGGAATAACATCCCATTACTTTTGCTATATTCTGTTGGTTGGAAGCAATTCACAGGCCCTACCTACATTCAGGGATAGGAGCTTAAAGAAGAGCATTAATACCAGGAGGCAGAGATCACTGGGAGTTATCTTAGGGTCTCTCTGCCACACCCAGCAATGGGGGATGGAAACAAGTGGATAAATACTCCCTGCTTCTTCACTCAGGCAGACAATTCTACATGAATTCTAAACAACTAATTGAACCTCTAGAAAACCACGGCCTGGAAGCCAAGAACAACACCTACATTGATAATATACCCTTAAATGGCTTTCCTTCCGTCCATGTTTTAGTTTCCCAGTTCTCCATTCTTGTTCACTAGGATCCCCTCCCAAAGTCAACCACCTCCACACAAGCTATTGCCTCAGACTCTAGTTTCTTGTGGAATTCAGATTGGGATAGGAGTGAATAAACCTGCATAAATGGTATGCTACAAAATAGGAGGGATGGTAAATGGAAAGTTCTCTTCACAAAATGACGGCCCCAACCCCATTTCCCATGTAAATTCTCTAGACTATTTTTAGTGAAGCACACGAAAGCATTCCAGGATATGGTATCTCAACTCTCTCATCCATAAAGCCAGAACTCTCACCGGACACTAGATTGGACTAGGCTGGCAAGTGGAGCTCACTTAGTTTCTGTTGCAGAGGGAGAACTTTATAAAATACCAATTTGGCAGAGCTTGAAAGCTCAAAGAAAGCGACAGAAATATTTAAACATAAAGGAGAACACTATTAAGAAATATTTATCACAAAACAGCAGTTCCTTCAGTTATGTCTGCCTTCATGTTACCTCAAGTAGTGACTACCATTCACTCTACTCTGGTGGAGTAACTGTCTTTCATTCTGCTGTGGCCAAGGCATTTGTCAAATCATAAAGCTGAAATGACAGTCAGGTCATATGTTTGGGGGTGGGGTAGGGATAGAAACATAAAGTAACAAAAACCTGACAATTGGGAAAAGAGTTACGAGGAAAACCATATATGGCTAGGAAGGAAAACTAATGGGTGCTTAGGAAAAGGACTTGAGTCAGAGTTATCTGCACAGTGAATCATTTTAATCCTCATGTACAACTTCTAAAAGGATTGCCTTAAGATTGAGCTGGCTACATGGTCAGAGTCATCATTTCCTTTTTTGGACATTACATGGGTACTCTTTGAAATGTCTAAAGACAGGTGGCTATCATTTGGTTGAGTGTATTTTATATACAGGCCCAGCACTGAGCTAATTGCTTTGCATACAATTTCACAACATCGTTATGAGGATAGATGCTATTATTATGCTTTCCCATAAGTATGAGGAAAACTGTTAACCCCAGTTAGGATGTTGAGTAACTTGTTCAAGGTCACACAGTAAATGACAGAGCCAAGACTAAGTTCATGGCTGCTGACTCTAAAGTTAGGTCTTTAATTATAGCATCACATTGCTCCTCAGGCTTCAAGACAAGAAATCTCAAAAACTGTTTTTTTAATATTTAAAAAAGAATTTAATTTTTTCCACATCTCATTTTAGTCTCTTAAACTAGGTAGCTTAAAATTTACATTCTTCTCTGTAAATGCAAACTAATTTATAGTGACAGAAAGCACACCAGTGGCTACTTGAGGATAGGAAAGGGTAGGGAGGATGTGGGGGCAGGAGGAAGGAGAAAGAAAATGGCACATAAAAACATTAGGGAAAGGTAAATATTTTTATGATATTGATTGCAGTGATAGTTTCACTATTGTATACATATGTCCAAACTTATCAAATTATCTTTTAAATATGTGCAGCTTATTGAATGTCAATTATACTGCATACTACAGATGAGAATGTAGTTATCAACAAGTGAAAATGTCTTGTCCAAGATTAGCCAGAGAGGTGGTAGCAGAGACACAATAAAAATATAATTTTTAAGATTTTTAAACATCATTTTTTCCCTTCAATTTTATAAATTATTCCTACATGGTTTCAGAAGGATTCGAATAGACATAAAATATCACAAAGGACTGTGTTTAAGAACACTTCTGGGTTAACATATGTCAATTGAGCACTGGAAATCCATTGTGAATTCTCTGATAAAAAAGATCAATGCATCTTTTTAGAAGTTTGTCATCACATGTAATCTGAGAACTATGTATTTTTAGGAATTCTAAAATTGTGTAACCAGCAGGGGGCAACTAAACACTTTAGAAATAGCATCTTATACAGAAGGACATATTAAAATTGAAGACTTGGCATTCCCAGTTGTGTAGAAGAATTGAGTACTTTCTAAAATGGTAATTAATGCCCAGTCACACATTTCACAACATTGAATTTGTGAAGACAATTAGAACAGTGTCCTAAATAGACATTTTATAAAACCACAGTCTAAGGCGTATATGTGGCAGATTATTTTGGTTGTTTTTTCAGTCTACAAGGCTCTCTGTAAAATTCTATGATTTTGTAACCCATGACTCTTTTGGAAGACTTCTCATATGATATATGAAAATATAATAAACATTGACTTATTTCTACGGGTTATTCTAGGATTCTACAATTTCACTTGACATTCTAAGATCAAAGTAAATAGGGTTTACGCAGGATCTTGTTATTAATCTAAAATTTCATAGAATATCATTTATTAATCTTCTTTTATAGAGACTAATTTTAAGTTTGTTGTATTAGTCATGGTTCTCCAGAAAGAAAAAAACTAAATATATATATAAATTCTTTCCTTTTACTTCAACCTCAAAATGAAGCCAATATCAAAACTTAATCTTTCTTCAAAACATAGCTCCAGTCTAGTTTAGGCCACATTTAGCTCTTGTCTGGACTTTGGCCCTAATGTGTGGTGTCTCTGCTTCCCCCTTTACGCTCTTCAAACCTTTAAGGAGAAGCTACAGTGATCTTTTTAAAAACCAGATTTGGTCAGGTCACTTACCTGCTAAAAACAACCCAGTGGGCAGTGCACTCTGAATAGAATTAAAACTCTAACCATGTCATGTAGACTCCTGCAGGATCTGGTCTCTATTAACTGCTTCAATTTAATTGCCAGCCATGTCTATTTTACTCAGTATAGCGTATATTCACTTCCTAGCATAATTTGATTCTCAAAAGTCACTCAATAACTATTGAAAAATTAATGGATAGAGGTTATGACTTAAATTTTAGATATTCAATGTATTTCTGACGAAACATCAAGCTGGACACTACAATAATTAGTGAGTAAATGTATGGTCATGTTGCTCAGGAGAAAAGACTAGGCTAGAGATATAGTTGGTAGATTAAAAAAAATAAGAACACAAGATTCATTTCCCCCTCCTTTTTCTAGGAAGATATACAGAGTAGAAAGAGAAAGGGGCTGAGTATGAAATTTGGAACAAAAAGAAATAAAGAAAGATAAACTCACAAAGGAGACTGAGGAGCAGTCAGGAAGGTAAGAGGAAAGCTGAGACAGTATGATGACAAAAAAATAAATAAATAAAAATAAAAACTAAAGAAAAAGAGAATTTCTGCCCAAAAGCAAACAGGAGGCATACACAGAAGTTGCCAGTTGGTGACGACTGCTAAAATGAAAAGGCTATGCGGATCTAGTTCTAAGGTAGCCCTTACTGGCCATGGTTAAGATGTAGAGGCAAAGTAAGTCAGAAGGCAAAATGAATCAGAAGGCAAAATAAGTCAGAAGGCTTTGCAGAAGTAACGAACTCGGCTGGTGCTCTGGCAGCCCTCCGTGCTGAAATACACAGGCTTGTGCTGATAATGCTTCAGAAGCTATATGTAGGTTCAGTAGAAAATAGTGATTTTTTTCAAAATCATCCTTTGTTATTATAAACATAGTATATGCATGGTAGAAAGTCAGAAACTAAATATAAGCAAAATAGGAAAATAAAAACAATCGTATTCCTTATCCAGAGATTACCACTGCTAATAGCTTATTTTATACCTTTAATTTTCCCTATATTTGCATACAAATAAATATGTATTTTAAACCAAAATGGTATCATATTCAATGTGCAATTTTGTAACCTATTTACTTTTTTAAAAGCAACAATCTCTACCTTTCCAAGTCAATGAATTTTCATCTAACCTAAAAGCCAAATTCGGATTTTCCTGTTAGTTTCCAAAATATCTTTACTGTAAAAATCAGTAACTAAAAATAAACAATTACTATTTATTTTTATTTTTCTGTAGGAACCATAGTTCAGGATAATCAAACAGTTCCAGGTAATAGAAAGTCGAATATAGAAGTAATGATGGAATTAGAATTATTTTGCAATTCTCATTGAAATTATTGACTTGTGTAAAGGTTTTCAACGGGAGTTAAAGCTTAAAATTTATGTCTGCTGGGGAACTGGACATCTGTATGGCATCCAAGTAATGTTAAACAAATTATTTTTTGGCAACTTATTTACAAAGTAGGAATGAGACTATCATATCATTAATTCAGTTATCAGCCTAAACATCAAGCAAATAGCATGAAAGATGCCATGTAAAAATATAATACATCAATCATAAGTATTCTAGCCCAAAATGTTTAACTTGAGTTCATTAAGTCTTTACCTCTCATATCTTTCAATGACATTAGCTTTCGAAAAGCCATTTTTGCATTTATAAAAAATCATAGATAAGATGTTCCGGGTTGCTAAGCAATACTGTGAAGGCAGAAGAATAAGGAAATGCATGTATTACTGTATTGTGCTTAGAGACATATTTTGTTTGACTTTGATTTATTGTACTTAATAAGTTTGGTGAGAGTGAATTGGCTGAGATTGTTGACTCCATGTACTGTAAGAGGAGGCCTGGGTGATAGTCTTACAGGAATGGAAAACACAACTCTGAAATCCAGCCTGGCTTCTGGTTGCTGAAGAAGTGGCTTTCATTTTCACATCACATGGGATATCCCGCTATTTGAGTTGGGGATTGTGTAGATTCTTAAATATATCAGCTTTCACAACCTGATGTTGTGTCCATGTCTTCTATAATTTTCAGAATGAGGACAGTTCTGCAAAAGTCTTGGTATCAGTGGGGGTTGGTAGAGTATACAGTCTGTATGTAATTCTCTTACAACTGAGTGGAGTGAAAATACAGTGACATCGTGTAGAATGTAACAATCCCCCAAACAGTAATCATAATAGTGTATATTCCATGAGTTATTTAATTTTTATAACAATATTGTAAAATTGGCTTTTTAAAAAACTCCACAGATGAGAAAAAGAGCGTTGGTGAGGTTTACACAGTTAATAAGTGATAGGGCTAGGATTAGAATTGAGGTCTGACTTTACAGTTGAGCTCAACCCCTCTACATTAGACTACTTCAGTGACTCAAATTTGTATTAATGAACACTGTAATATTAATTGAAGTGATTTTGAGATTTTCTTTGGACCTGATAGTAACAGTAACTGATAACAGTTTCTGGATTATCACTGCTAACCTGCTGGTAACATCTGTGCATGAAATGAAAGTGCTTAGTTCTTGTCAAATATTAGCACTGAAAAAAATAAAACATTAACTGAACACTCTCGATTCTTTCTCAGGTAACAGTCAGTGCTATTCAAGGCAAAGTCTAAACTTGTACTTGACATGTTTTTGCTACTTTTTATGAATTTGACAGTTGTGCATTTGGAATCTGTTGAAGTTCTATTTGTAGCTGAATCATTTGAATGCCAAGGAGATCAGTACATCTGCTTCTTAGCATCTCTAGGGTAATCTGTATCTGCAGAAAGCTTTGTATAAATTTGGACATATTAACGTGCTCAATCTTATTTATTTACCATAGATCACGTGATGTTAGCCTTTCTCCGGGGCTTAAAGAAGTTTGCAGCAAATAACAAGTAGCATGAGTTGCTTTTGAGTTGAATACTTTTACTAACAAAAAGCATTGACATGATAAGGAGGGAAAGATACAGGGTCTGGCAGAAGTGATGCCACTGAGTATGGTTGGTGGGGTATGTGAATGTCTCACATGAGATGAACAGCAATTTGAACATTTCACCTAAAATATCATACACTGTGCTTGAGTGTGATGTTATGTTACAACATTGCATGCTTATGATTTTGTAATAAAAGATCTTTTATGTAATAAAAAAAGGGGCATTATTTGTGCCAAACTCTGTATTTGGGTAAGGGTAGAAAATAACAAGTAGTAGTGGTAGAGTACATTCCTACCACACAGCCTACAGTTGGAGAAAAGAAAATAACATATTTTGAAGTTTTTTTTTTCTAAAGCAGAGGCCCAGTTATAGTTTAGAATTGTGGGTCTCTAAGAAATGAGACATTAAAAAAAAAAACCAACATAATCACATATTATTATCATACCTGACAATTACCAATAATTCTTTAATATCATGTAACACCCAATCAGTATTAAAATTTCCCTGATTGTCTCATTAATGTATTTTTACAAAAGTTATTTGTTTGAATCAGAATCTTAAAAAAGCCCATGCATTACGTTTGGTTGATATGTCTACTGAGTTTATTTTAATTAATAAACAGTGCCCTCCTTTGTTTTCCTTGCCTTTATTTTTTGAATAAAGGTCATTTTCTTCTAGAATTTCCCTGTCCTTAGTTTAGATCACTGTATGCACATGTACTACTTTTATAATAATTTAAGGAAGGACTGTTGGGATGTAAATGATGTCAGGTCCAAGACTACCTGTATTTGGCTGACAGAAAAAGGAAGTCAGTGGGGAGTAATCAAGGAGGTGGGACCACCAGGGGAGAAGTTTTTGGCCATCTCTGGAAAGGAGCTGAAATTCAAAGATGAAGTCTCAAATAAAGGCATGCCAACTGCAGTCCATTTCCAGGAGGGTGTTAACAGGGATTAAGGGTTAAATAAAACGACTGAGGAAGTCTGATAGGGAGAGCCTGGTCTCAGCTGTGTATGTGAGAATATGGGCAAAAGTATGGCTCCCACAGGAATTGACTGAAAAACGAGGGGAGAATATCAAGAGGGCCCAGATGAGAGAGAGGAATCTGACAGGAACAAAGTGAATAGATATTTTTTGAACATAGGATACGTGCCTTCTTTTGCCATCTTGTCATCTCTGGGCCTCAGTGTTCTGGGGTGGTAAGAGATAGTAAATAGCTAGGAAATTTGGAAGAAGGCATCTAGGCAGGATTTGTCATTGTTTGGGAGGGGTGGTGCTAGATGGCTGCTACCTGACAATGCTGTGAGTATGCATGGAACCCTCACTCCCAGCAGTGAACAGCAGAAATGACAGTTCGAAACACACTAGTTTATAGGTAGGACAAGGCCTTTGCTGGTTTTGCATCCATTTCAGGAAAGAGGTGGAGTAACCTACAAATACTTGATAATGTTTTTGTAATGGGATGGGCCTTCAACCCAGTAAAAACTAATAGCTTATTAAATTGAACGACAATGTACAATCTGGTTTATATAAATTGAATTACTGTGACTTCTCAGAAAGTCTATAGATGTGTAAATATGGGTTGAACAAAGCTAACTGGATAATCTACACTAGTAATATGAGTATTTAATCTTTTATATGTTTAAAGATATCAACATAAAAGTCACTTGGACATTCTGCAGTGACAATAGATTTGGTTTTATTAAAAAAGTACTACAGAATTACATTTTGAATAATCTCATGTGGTTAAGGGAAAGAGAGTAAAGCTTGGTAAAATAAAAGACAGACATAATTTCTTTGCAGTATAGTTAAAACTTTGAAAGTGAAAGGGCTTATTTATTTGTTCTGTTTCCTACATTTACATCATTGTGATAAACAGCTTTTTATACATTCTCATGAAACTGAAATGAAGAACATATTTACACTGGAAATGGGTAGGTATCAGAAAGAAATGGGCTCCTCTTTTTAAAATTTATTTGGAGTTTAGGATGCCCTCTGAGTTGAATTAAAACTCAGGAGCCAATTCTTACATCCTGAGCATAAATTTCTAACTATTTCCAGAGATGGTGTTAAAAGTCATAGCACCTAATTTTGAATAGGCAAGGTGGGTGGAAAGAGTAGGCAGAGCTTTTCAGTAAGACTTAATTGTCCTTTATCTGTGAATATATAATTATGTAATTCATTATGATGAACTTTAATTTTTAGATGTCTATGTTGGGAATCACTAATGCTTCATAGGTATGTGAACATTGTATATTATTCTGCCTTTTGTTACTCTAAATCATGGTCTCCTCAATATACACTCATTTCTTAGTCTAATTATTAATAAATTATGTTCACTGGTACATTATGCAAATTTAAATAATAAAGTCATTATCAAGAAAAACTTAAAATGCTGTACCAGTACACCTATTTAAAAGAAAATACCAGTAAAATGTTACTACAATTTTACTTATATTGATGAGAAAAAAAAAAGAAAAAAGGAATGCTTAATGTTGTTGCTTCTAAAGGCATATACTAGATGGAGATAATTATACAAATGGGTATAATACTTGATCTGATGAAGTCAATAGGTATAAAGTAAAAAATTTACTGGACTTATTCTGATGTTAGGCATATGAGAGATTGTTATTTTTTCCTTTAAAACATTATTAAAATAATTTAATGGTCTCTTGTATAATCACTGGTTTTTAAACTTATGTAAATATTTACCACTTTCAGTGCTCTTCCTTTAGTCTCACCTTTCAGATCTTCCACTTGAGGTAATTTTATTTTTGTCTAAAGAAATTTCTTTAGAATTTGTATTAGTGAGACTGTATTAGCAGCAAACTCTGCTTTTGCTTGCCTGAAAATGCCTTTATTTTGGCCTCATTCTTGAAAGATCTTTCCATTGGGTATTGACAGTCATTTTCTTCTGGCATAGTGAAGATGTTGTCCATTCTTCTGGTTTCTATTGTTTCCGATGTAAGACAGTTACCAGACACTTTGAGGATAATCTGTATTTATTCTCTGCTACTTTGAAGGCTTTGTTTTTTTGTTTTTGGTGTTCTATGTAGTTTCACTACGGTGTATCTAAGTATGGATTTATTATTCTTTAGCTTGCTTGGGATTTGGGAGACTTAAGTCTGTGCGTTGGGGTCTTCCATTAGTTCTGGAAAGTTCTCTGTCATTATCTTGTCAAGTATTGCCTCTGCCCTATATTCTCTTTCTCATTCTCCTGGAGGTAATTAGATTTATTTTGGATCTCACAATGTATTCTATGTCACTTAAAGTATATTTTATATTTTTCATTTCTTTTTTTTCTCTTGTGCTTCTGATAATTTCTCCAACTCTACTTCCCAGTTCACTAGATTATACATTTGCTGTGCCAAACAGACTGTTAAACCTGTCCCAAGTTTTAAATTTTAATAATAATATATATTTTTCAGTTAAGTTCTATTTTTCCAAATATATTCAGTCATATTTTATAGTTTATTGTTCTCTGTTCATATGTTTTTCAAACTTGTCTTTTATTCTTTCATTCATATTTTATATAATTACTTCATAGTCTGTGCCTGGTAATTTCGGTGCCTGATGTCCTTTTGAATCTGTTTCTGCAGTCTTACGTTTATATTGTTTCTCACTAATGATGTCTTATTATTACTGGTTTTTTGAAATGTGAGCTGCTAATTTTCCTCAGAATTTTACTTATAATCATTCTGTAACTCTTAAGATGGAGTTCTTCCAAAGATGACTGATATTTGCTTCTGCCAGATATCTGAAAGCACTATCAGTTAGAAATTATCAGCTTAAGATGTTTAGAATCACCCAGGTAGTAAGAATTCAAGGTACATTTTTGAGGGAGAGCTGGATTGTGATTCCAAGTTCTCATATATGATTTTGTTTTTTCCCCTGTCCACTATCTGACAAGGTTGAAGGCAGTTAAGTTTTCTTTGTAGAGAATGATGTATATGCTAGTAAGGGGCAAGTTTATTTCTAGCACATCTCTACAGTGAAGGAATAACCCTTGGAACCACAGTCATGTGTGTGTGTGTGTGTGTGTGTGTGTGTAGGGCAGGTCTTAGTCTTATAAGACTAAGATTGCCCTGGCTGGTGCAGCTCAGTGGATTGAGCGTGGGCTGCGAACCAAAGCAGCCCAGGTTCGATTCCCAGTCAGGGCACATTCCTGGGTTGCAGGCCACGGCCCCCAGCAACCACACATTGATGTTTTTCTCACTCTCTTTCTCCTTCCCTTCCCTCTCTAAAAATAAATAAATAAAATCTTAAAAAAAAAAAAAAGACTAAGATTGACCTGAATATTGCACATGGATTTAAAGCAGTTAGCATATGTCACATCTGCTCACACACCAATGGCCAGGGTAAGTCACTTGACCAAAAGTAATAATGCAATTGACCACAGTATTCAAATTTGTGTTGAATACCTTATTTATATCTGAGGTTGTTTTCAATCTTAACCTTCAAGAGAAATCCTCATCACCAACCTTTGGCAACATAAGCATCTCCATGGATTCTTATGAGGCTTAAAAAAAAGAAAAAACCTCAAGCCAAATCTCTCATTCTAGGTCAGGGTTGAAATACATTCCATGGGAAAGATTATCCTGACTGCCAGTGCTTAAACTGACTTGGGAAAAAACCCTTCTCATTCTTAGAAATGAATAATTAAATACTAGGCAAAAGAGATGAATTTTTATTAG
>PVIA01019209.1:0-11088 GCA_004024845.1 Tonatia bakeri | reverse complement strand
CCTCTGTATGTTGATTACTTTCAAATCTATGATTGTCAAATGGGTGTCTCTGAGGTTCAGCCCTATTTCCCTAGCTGTGTTCAGGGTATCTCTGTATGAATGTCCCCACACACCTGTTCCTCTACATACCTCACACTAAATTCATCCTATTAATTTTTTTCAAAGCTTGCTCTTGCCATATTCTCTAACTCAGTTCAAAAGAGAAGACAAACACAGAAATAGAAATACTGGGAACTGAAAATGCAAAGACTATAAGCCAGAGTATTGATCTCTACCTAATGTTACATTTTTAAAAAGGCAAAAGTATTTTATTATGAAGTAGGTAATCAAATGCTGTAACAAAAATAAAACTCCTAAAAGCCATTTTTAGTGCTTTGGAATATAAGGTTTGAACATTAAGTAGAAAATTCATGGGTTTTATTAGGTCCTTGGACTTCTCAAACAGATAAGGAAGCTAAGGATATAAAAGCCATGACATATCTGGGTAAAACAGATAGACAATGACTTGAATACTCCAGATTCAGGTTCATCTCACTGCATTATTGAGCGAGGTGACATACAATAAAGTGCCTCTAAAGAGCAGTGATTTTTTATTTAGAAGGCTTTTACACTTCTGAAAATTATTGAGGACCTCAATGAACTTTTGCTCATATGGATTATATTTCTTGATATTTACTATATAGGAAATATAACTAAGACATTTTAAAAACATGTATGTTAAATTCATTTAAAAATAGTAAAACTACTATATATTAACACAAATAAGATATGGTTATAGAATTATACAGGGTCTGACAGAAGTGAGGCTTGCTTGAGTGTGGTTATTGGTAGGGTACGTGAATGTCTCGCACAAGATGGACAGCAATTTGAATATTTCACCTAAAGTGTCATATGGTGTGCTTGAGTGTGATGTTGTTATGTTACAGAATTATACGCTTATGATTTTGTAATAAACGACATTGTAATAAAAAAGGGGTGTTATTTGTACTGGACCCTGTGTTTTCAAAAACAGATAAAATATTAGTAAAAAGAGTGACATTGTATTGTACATTTTTGTGTACATATAGTATAATCTCTATACTATACCATTGTAAAAGGATTAAATATGTTAATACTTGTAAAATTCTTATAAAAACACAAAGTAATGGTTGTATTTATTAAATGTACTGAACAAAACAAATATTGTATTTAAAACAATTATTATATATATTTATATTAGTTTTAGGATTAAAATAATACAGTTTACAAAGGTATAAGAAGAACATCGAGTATATTGGAAATGTTTCAATAAAGTCTTAGGAACAATGATTATAGTGTCAAATAGTTTCCATATATTATTTGGTGCCCACAGCCTGATTAAAAGAATTATGTATAGCAGAATTAAAAGAGGGCTATGAAGTTCCAAAAATATTTAGTTTGTTGCTAGATTGTTCTACTAGTGTATTGGAAAGCTTAGTTTCTGTGAGACTTAACGTTTTCCTCACCCCAAATTTGCAACCCAGGATAATGAAACAGAGTGCTAGGGTAAATATGTGCTGCATTTCACAACAAACCTTATTTGAGGTCATTTTGACTTTCCTTCTCTGTGGGTGTTGATACAACAAAGCTGGAAAGGTCAGAGGTGCCCTTTTGTGTGGATGCCGTGCCCAACCCACCAGCATCTCTTCTAGTGGAACTGGTTTCCATCCTGTTGCCTTTCCTACTAGTGCTCTGCATAAAGTTTCATTCTTCCCTCCCAAAGCAGAGTGTTTCTCTTTAAAATGTGATGCTCCAATTCAGTCAACACTAGGGGTTTGGGCTGTATCTGCTGATAGCTCATTTAACCCCAAATGGAATCCTTGCGTTCATGGTTACAGTGACTCAAATGGGACCTACACACAGTGGGTGCTCGGTAGACTCCTACACTCTTTTCAAGTACTTGAGGTATTATTCCCGATGGAAGAGATAATTCTGTATCATTTTTGGGGATTCATCCAGAGTAGGTTATTTGTCCATTGATTTATCCCTGACTTTAGGGAAGTATCCCACTATTTGAGGAGTTGGAATAGTCTTCTTTACAAGGTAAAATCGTGGGGACAGAGATTTGACTCAGTCAAATGCTCTTAGTGTATTCTGAGAAAAAGAAATCCGTGCATGTAGTTTTTCATTATCTCTATTTTATAGAAGGAACTTCTTTTAGATATTGTTCCTCCTGAGGTTATTTAATTAATATTCATAGACCTAAGATCCAACTCAGAGATTTGAATTCAACTCCTGTCTACATTTCTTCCAAATGTACAATTTTATTGCAATAATAAATTTTGGAGTTGGTACCTAAGTATTAAAAGAATTACTTCCAATTTTAAACATTTATGATTTTTTAAAATTTCATGTCCTATAATTGAAATTAGTTTGATATAAGCAACTCTATAAACTGGAAACTCTGCATTTCAAACCTGTTAAAATGAAATAAAATCAGCCCAATTACTGCACCTGAAGGTCTCTAGCTAAGGAAGCATAAGCGCATATAATAAATCCTCCCAGGAGTTTGGAGATATAGTTCAACATGAATGTTAAAATTATTATGTTATTTTCCTGGGTGTGTCTTTGATTTTTTGAATGCTATATTAAACCATAAATAAATTAGTTAAATCTAGAAAAGCAATTAGAAGAAAACAAATGTAAATTAATGAACATTTTTATGATGAATAAATGAGAAAAATGCGTTAACTCAAAGACAATGGAAAGGAGTGATATAAGTGTCAATGACTAAGTAAAGGCAGATCTTAGGGAAACCATGGATCAATTTTGTGATTATTCATCTTAAAATGAGGTATTAATCAACTTAAAATTCTAGGCACAAAAATAATTTCTTCTGGTTTTGAATTGAAAACCTTGTCATTTTAAGAAGGGTGGAGCAGTAGAACAAACTCTGAGAGAAAAGAAGGAATCCTATAATGTAAAATTCTTGAAGTCAGGTTAATGGATGAATTACTATTGATGACATCAATCCTATAATATGGGAGAGTCGCTTAACTGACTCACTGGGGAACATTACTGCTTCAAATTACATTCATCTGCTTGGAAATAATACTTTGGAGGGGTCTGGGTAGCTTGAAATATATTAATTTTTGCCTCTTCAAATCATTCAGAATAAAAGGTGTTGCCAGAAACTCATCAAGTAAGTCAATGGCTAAAAACGTCTTGATTCTGCTTTCTTTTAAATTCTCAAACTATAAATACTTCACCCTAATTTAAGCAGTAGGGACTTTCGCAACATTGTTTTAAATATTCTTTGTGTCTTATGAGAAATAACTAAAGTATGATTTTCATATTTACTAACAATATCTTGCCACAGATTTCTATTTTATAAAAAATCATTTGAAATGTAGTTTGCAAAATAAAGATTTACCTTTCTTGGTGCAAAAGACAAATTCCTCAAAGAAGACATGTAAACTCAATTTCTGGCTTAAAATGGCTTCTTGGCTAACATTCTCTCAAATTTCCACCAAAAATGCTTATGAAATCAAAGAAAAGGTTAAAAGAAAGTGAAGCTGTGTAGAGTTTACATTGGGACGTGTAGTAAAAAAGAAAAAGCACCCAGCGGTTTCCAACTACAAGAACGTTGGAAAGGTAATACAAAGAACACACACACACCCTTTGTCCCAACTCAACTTTCTCGAGTTGTTTCAATCAGATTCATTATAACAAAAGAATTCAATCTGTCCTAGGCGACACCTGGTTGCTATGTCCTTTTAGTCTATCTCTTAAAGAACAATTTCTCACTTTCCCTTATTTTCATGACCTTGACATATTTTCTAGGATCACAGGTCAGTTGCTGTCTTTGTTATCTCTCAGCTTGGATCTGTCTAGTATTTCCTGACGATTAGGTGCAGATTACGTGATTTTGCTGGAGTGTCACAGAACTGCATCTTCACCAGGTGATACACAATGTTGCTTGCCGTTTCTGGTGGTTTTAATTTTGATCACTTGATTAAAGTCGTACGTCTGACAGGTTTGACCACTGTAAAGCTACTTCTATTCTGCTCTGTAATTATGTTGTTTTTAGGGGGAAGATACTTTGAGACTATGCAAAAATCTTATTTCTGACCTCACTTTCACCCATTACTTTTAGTATCCATTAATATTTTATGCATGAGTTAATGATTACTGTGATGGTGTCAGGTAGCAATGTTCTGATTTCTTTGTTATTTCTACGTATTAGATGACATACTATTGTAAGTAAGGGCTTTCTTTTCTTATTTATTTATCCATTTGTTGAGTGATGTCAATGTGTAATTACAGATTTTTATTTCTTCTCAAAGTGCTATGTTTCATATAATTATATAATAAAATAAAAAATAACTAAAAATAGAAAATAAAATGAATTACACAGGCCTAGATTTGTACCCAGTAGTAACATCACCTCACAGATAGTGGCTGTTCCAAGTGACCCTAAAATATAGTAATGTGACTATTCAGTCCTAGTCAAACATCTTAAGGGCAAAAAGAACATCCACCCAAAATTAAATATTTTAATATAGTTGTACTGTTGATGGTAGTATTTAATATAGTTGTGTCGTTGATGCTGTTGTGATGGCTACAGTGTATATAATATGAAATAAAGCAAGTAAGTAATTATTTCCAACTCTGTCCACTGAAAAGGCTAAGGAAACAATGCCAGCGCAATAGCAATGAGCATTGCAAATGCCATTTACACTTAAAATAAATCAAAGCTTATTCTAGAATTAGTGATTCCAAGGAATTGTCCAATGTGAACTTTAGACAACTTGTCATACCAGAAGGCAAGAATCACTACCAGGGTCATGTCCAAAGAACTCAGAAGCCATTAGGATACCAAAAATAGCAAAGCAGATGGCAGGGGTATGGAGGTGGAGAAGTAAACCAGAATGGCAAATTGCACTCTAGGAGGTTTAATTCCGATTTACTAATTACTCTAGAGAAGAGCACAAACCCGAAGAATCTACTTATGTTAGAAATTATCGATTTTCCTGCACTTCATTGAGTCCGAACACTAACATAGTTCATTTGAGCATACTAAATGAGTGCACAATTTAGACATTGGAAACTGGATTAAGTTCATCCCATTATACCCAATTTTACATATCACTGTAATCTGAGAGGAATCTGCACTCTTATAACAGGAGAGTAAACAAAGCAAAAGAAAATCACATACGTGTTTCCTAGCAAATAACAAATCTGGAAACCTTTTTCTCATCCTAAGATGGTTAAATGGAAATACTCAAAATGGAGGCTACAATGAAACAGATGTGATGAGAATATCATCCAGAACAAGCAATGTCAGAAAACAGCCCTGAGAATAACTTGCTAAAGGAGCCCAAAGAAAAGTATTTTTCAACATTACTAGTGTTTGAGGAAGCATGTGTTCTATATTTGTGCTAGCTATGTGTGGTCATTTAAATGGAAATTAAAGAAAAATAAATACTAATTTCCTTGGTCTCACTAGTCACCTTTCAGTTTCACTAGAGTCCCAGATGGTTAGCAGCTTCTGTATGGGATACAACGGACAGCACTGCTCTGCACAAAAGCACAAAAAGTAATTTGGAGGTAAGAGTTTAGAATAAAAAGTCAAATGGATATAAAAATTTTAAATGCAATTAGGAAACCAAAAGAATGATTGAATAATTAAAATCAATATTCCAAACAATAGAAAGTAAAATTGGGATTGTAGAGGACTAAATTCAGGACATAGCAAATGAATTACAGCATTTCCATTTAAATGGAGAGAAAAAACAAGGCATGAGCATAAGATATGGTTTTGTATGCCTGTGTATATATGTATATGTATGAATATACATATACACATAAAGAAACATAGATACAACATAAATATAAAGAACAGAGAGGTCCTGCCCAAGTAGCTCATTTGGTTAGCGTGTCATCCCACTATGCCAGGACTGTGGGTTCCTTCCCAGACCAGTGAATGCAGACATGGGTGGATTAACAAATTGATGTTTCTCTCTCTCTCTCCCTTCCCTCCTCTCTAAAGTATATAGTACATATCTACTTTATAAGTGTATACTTCACATACATAAGTATAAGCATACTTTAATTTGTAAAGTATATATACTTTATTGATTAACTTATATATACTTTAATTTGTTGATTAAATTTTAGGTTTTCCTAAAGATTTCTTTCCTTATTAGAAAAGAAATATAGAGCTGAAGGAAGAGATTGAGAGGTTTTACCACATGTGAAGCAAAATAAATGAGAATAAATTTACCCTATGGCATGCTTATGAATTAAAAGAACAACTGAAAAGCTCATGGACTTGGACAACAGTGTGGTGATCATCAAGGGGCTTGGGGTAGAGGGAGGTGGAGGAGGGGGCAGAAGGAGGTGGAGGAGGGGGCAGAGGGAGGTGGAGGAGGGGGCAGAGGGAGGTGGAGGAGGGGGCAGAGGGAGGTGGAGGAGGGGGCAGAGGGAGGTGGAGGAGGGTGTAGGATGATGAGGGTGTAGGAGGATATAGGATAAGTGGTGATGGATGGAGATCTGACCCGAGGTGGTGAGCCCACAACACAGGATACAGATGATGTGTGGTAGAATTGTACACCTGAGACCTGTATGATTTTGTTAACCAGTGTTACTCCAATAAATTCAGTGAAAAGGGGAAAAATAAAATGTGAATATGATCACAAAAAAAGAACAATTTAAAGTTTCTACAAGCATCAGAGGAGAAAATTATGTTACCAATATAGCATGGTAGAAAACTTCTGCTCATCACAGTTCTTAGGGTGTTTTCTCCTCTTCTCAAGAACACTGTTGATCAGTAACCCCTCCCCTAAAATTTGTCTTTTGTGCTTAACAAATCCTAACATTTTCTCTTTTCTTCTCTTTGTGTCTCTCACTTTTCCCTCTCATTTTCAAGAATATTAACAAACTTCCTTTGCTTGTGTCTCTTCCGCTTGTAAGGACTATCTATATACTTACTGTCCTTCATAATATGGATGGAGGAAGTACTCCAGTGCACTAGTCGTATGTGAGTGAAAGCCAGGCAGTCCAGAGTGGGAATATTGTGTGAGCACTGAAGCAATGCGAATGGAATTAAAAATAAGCTTTCGATAATATGTTTACAGTGCTGTATGAACAGATTAAGGTTTATTTTGCAGTTATGAAGGTATAAAGTGTAGTTATACTCAAAGTTACTCTTCTACTAGGCACATGATAGGTCTGTATTTCTCTTTTCCTCCAGCTCCTTGAAATTATGCCAGACCTATGAGATTTTTTTGGCCAACGCAATGTTAGTGGAAAAGATGGCTGCTGTTTCCAGATGGAAACTTTAACAACTGGTCCATGATATCCTACCTGCTCCTCTTCCTGCTCTGGCAATGTGGGAGCAGTGTCTCCACAAGCACCACCCAAATGACACACAGTGTGAGCCACATATGTAATGTATAATCTTCTAGAAGCCAAATTATAAAAGGAACAAGGTGACATTACTTTTAATAATATATTTTATTCAACTAATGTATTTAAAATATTATTTCAATATTAATCAATATGACAGTTATTAATGATATATTTATGTATATTTCTGATGTTAGGTCATCAGTATCTGATATGTATTTCACATTGATAGCATATTAGGATGTGCTACTTACTAGCCACGCTTCAGGTGTTTGATAATTGTGTGGCTCATGGCTTCTGTATAGCATAATGCAGATCTAGATAGAACCTCAGCCAACCTGAGTCCTTAGTAATCATAAAGAGCAGAGCTCGCAGCTGACCTGACCTGTATATTGAATATGAAGTGGGAGGTATAAACTTTGGTTGGTTGCAACTATTGAGATTAAAGGTTCCTTCTTAGCCTGGAACTATCTTGCTTATCCTAATGGATACAATTTATATACATAAAAAGCATTTTTAAAAAATAAAATATTTTATATATCTGGGTATTTTTTAAGTTTTTTATCATAAATATGTAGATAGGTAAAGAAGAAGTCAAAACAATTTAAATACCACATCTTATTTTCCAGAGGATGGTTTATTTTTTCAGACATTGTCTTTAGATAATGGCAAGGATAAAAATTACAATAAATACAATGACATTTGTGTGTGGAAGTTAACTTCCAAATAATGAGTCTTGCTGCATGATGGCAGTTACTATTACATTTAATGAAATATTACTATGAAATGTGTTAAGAAATTAAGTGAAATCTGTGGATAAAACTACTTCTGTCTTCCAGGATAAACAGTGGCAAGAAAGTCCCATCTTCATCCTCTACTGTGACAAGGAAGGCTCCTTAGGCATTATAGTTTTGTGCGTGCACAGCATTTGTCAATGAACATTCATGTGACTGAACCAATGAGAAGCTCCTTCACATTCTTACATTTTACCCAGTAATCATTTGCTCACTGTGGTGTTACTTGTAAGGAAGTTTAAAAAGAAATTAAGAATTACTTGTCTTGTTCTCAACTACTTACGAAGTGATTATAAACATTTATAATTATGAAATACTTATTTATTATCTATCATTATCTATTGTGTATATGTACATGGATTTGTGTATGTTTGTGTATATACATACCCATCTGTGTGTGTGTGTATTCACACACATACTGCACAGTGTTTAGTCATGCTAAACAGTTACTGATAGTTACTAGCAAATACACAAGCCACAGATCTTGAATATTAATTTTATTATTTTTCTCTAACATTAATAATTATGCACATTACATGTACGTAGTATATATATGCATGCTTGCCAAGATAAAATACTTATGTTAGCACGAAAATACATATTAAAATAAGAAACAGCAGACAAAAACATTGTGTCAAAAATACCTACACATAAGAAACAAAGCTGTGGACAAGGCGAAAGCACAGCAGTGCTCGCCGTGCAGTCCTTTACAACAACAGGTGCGGAGAAAATTGGTTTCCGAGTTACCTCCTAATGTAAGAACAAAGAAGTAAACAAAACCAATATCATGTATCATAGTGGTAATAAAATAAAAGCAAAGAATTTATTCTGGATAAAACCAAAAACATTTCTCTTATGAATCCTCATAAAAGAAATGTACTGTAGCTGCAGCAAAGAATATTTTAAAAGCTCTAAAATAAATACATTAGAAAATTTTAATCATTAGGTTCTTGTTTTCATTGTGAGAACTAATGGCAAAATGAAAAACTGCATTTTGGTAAAACAATTCTACAATGTGAAAACATTTTTTTACATAATATAAGAAAAATGTTAATAGCAAAATCATTGTTCAAACTGAGAGGTTCATGAATTTTTTGGTACTTTCCTGTTTAATTTTTTAAGTGACTAAGCAGTGCATTTCCAGGACACTGGAGCATCTCTCTAAAAAATGAGAAACTGTGATCCAGCAAGGGCAAATCTCCCTTGAATTCCATCTGAAATTTTTTATTATTGAATATATCACAAGAAACTCATCATAAACTTGTCTCACATGTGTGTAGCTAACATAAGGCTGTATTGTAAACTCTTGGTGAATACAGTGCCATATTTGTTCAAATTTTACAGATAAGCAAACCAAGTATGTTGTACTGATAGATTCTTGATAAATATTTTATTGACTAATTGAATTACTGATTGCTGTTCACCTCCTTTATCTTCAGCCCCTGCATGTGCTCTGTTCTCTCCATGGTCCAGCATCAATTATTGGGGTAAATTCTTAGCTCTTACCTTTCCAGTGCCGTGTTAAATGTAGATTTGCCCTCATTTTCCTGTTTCTCCTTCTTTGCTACTCACACATTGGTCCTGTTTTTTTTTCTAGATGGTAATCTACTCCAGGTTGGTTTAATATGTGACCCTAATACACGCTCTTAAAACAATAGTTTCACCCTGGCCGGTGTGTCACTCGGTTGGTTGGAGCATCATCACCCTGTGCACCAAAGGGTTGGAGGTTCAATTCCCAGTCAGGGCACATCCCTGGTTGGTGGGTTCCATCCCTGGTTTGGGACATGTATGGGAGGCAACCAATCAATGTTTCTCCCTTTCTCTCTCTCTCTCTTCCTCTTTTTCTAAAGTCAGTAAACATTTTTAAAAACCATAGTTAAAAAGATATAATCTGATAATAGATTTGGTGTTAATTGTGATTTAGTTTTTCACTGAAGTAATATACTTATATTTTAAATGATATTTGATGGTGGAACAGCCCATTTTATTAAAGAGATAATGGGGTTAATCTCTAGAATCTTAACTGCTCAGTAGGGCTAATATCTTGAAGAAGATAGCGTGAAGAAACCATAGAAGCCTTACTGCGTGTCGGCCTGTAAGCCAGGCTGTGAGCTAAACCGTGTCCATGGCATGACAGTATGAAAATATTTTTACAATGAGTTGTTCATATTAATTTACTTGTTAATTCATTGGATATTTGGTTGGGGGTGGAGGTGAGGTGATGGCGGAGGGACAGTGACCATCGTGACTCAGAATGTGGGTACATATTTCTGTTAGTGAGTAGCTGTACTTCAAAAAAAACCTTAATCCCTCACCTTACAAGAAAAGAAACGTATAACTTAGTTCAATAGACTTCTTTTCAGAAAATATTAAAGCCACTTTTGGAATAAGTTTAGCATCCCTGTTTGAACTATTTACAAGGTAGATTGTCTTTAACACCAGTGGGTGCCATATAGAAACTTATGGTTTAGGGTTTATACAAAACTGAGAGGAAATGTTGAATGTTTACAAAAATAAAGAATTAAAAACCTTTATAAAAACAATGGAATGCACTAAAACTATACCATTTTCTTTAGGCAATAAAATTTGATAATAGATGAGATTCAATTACAATACAATTGATCAAAATTTTAGATTTCCCTTACCACTATTATTTGACTTGAAATTCATTTATACTTGCAATTGTAGAAACCTAGTATTTCATAATACAAAAACCTTAAGGAAAAATTAGAATGGAAAATTGTAGCAATGAAAAGAAATAACTTTTAATATGCTACCTAAATCATTTTAAATAATAGTCTCAAGTATTAAAAGAGTTTTGCCAATTTTTCACAGAAGGTTCAGTGTTACACAGCATAGATGATGAAAATAGATTATAATAACCATTGGTAAGCAATACTAATACTAATATATATACAAATGGATG
>PVIA01019208.1:0-11052 GCA_004024845.1 Tonatia bakeri | reverse complement strand
CATATCAACACATGCTCATGAGCAGGCATGGTAGTAGGGGCAATAATAGGATGGGAGAAGGTAATTGTGAAACCCAATCTCTACTTAAGTTCTATGATTCTAACACCAATTCTGATGTGTGTGTTTTTTTCCACACTACCAAGAAATTCTCTGACATCAACTGGATGGCCTACAGTTCAACTCAATTCTGATATTATCTACCTGGAAGTAATATCAGATCCCATAGGTTAAGGGCTCAGCCCCACAAAACTTCACTTCAGACACAGATCACAAGTTCAGGTTGTCATCAATGCTTCTGAATGACTAACTATGGATCAAAGGTTCCAACAATCTCCTCCATGGGTTCAGTTAATTTGCTAGAGTGGCTTACAGAACTTAGAGAAACATTTTACTTAGTAGATTATCAGTTCGCTATAAAAAGATATAACTCAGGAACAACCAGATGGAAAAGATGCATAGAGCAAGGTGTATGGGAAAGAGCATGGAGCTTCCATGCCTTCCCTGGGCATGCCATTCTCTCCAAGTCTCCATGTGTCACCAACCCAGGAGCTCTCTGATCCCCAGGCTTTTCAGTTTTTATACAGACTTCATTACATAGGAATAGTTATTAAATCATTGGTCATTAGCAATTAATTCAGCATCCAGAGCCTCATGCCTCTCCTAAGTTTTGTTGGTTGGTTGGTTTCCCTGGAAATAATCCCCAACCTTATGTGCTTTCCAAAGATCACCTCATTAACATAAACACAGGTCTGGTTAAAAGGGGTTTGTAATGAATATCAAGGCACCATTACACTCTTATCACTTAGGAAACTCTAAAGGTTTTAGGAGTTCTGTACCAGAAATGGGAGAAAGGTCACATATATATGTATATATACAAACATTAAAAATCACCATATGACAGCTATGTTAATAGATAGAAATATTCAATATTGTCAAGATCTCAGTTTTCCCAAATTTGATCTACCACTTAAATGTAACCCCAATTAAAATCCCAACAAGTTATTTTTTGGATAGCAATAAGTGGACTCTAATATTTATATGTGGTTTGAGCAATGGTCTGCAAACTGAAGGGTCACTAGTTTGATTCCCAGTCAGGGCACAGGCCTGGGTTGTAAGTTGAGTCCCCAGTTGGGGCCAGGTGAGGGGTAACCTCTCTTTCTCCCTCTCTTCCCCTCTCTCTGAAAAATAAATGAAATCTTTTAAAATTTTTTAATTAAAAAATATTTTAACATTTAGAGTGAGGTAGAAGACTCAAAAGAGTCAACACAGTACTGAAGTAGAAAAAAAAAAGTTGACACTATGCAACTTCAAGACTTACCACAGCCCTGGCCAGCGTGGCTTAGTTGGTTGGAGCATCATCCCATAAACCAAAAGATTGCAGGTTCGGTTCCAGTAAGGGTACATGTCTAGATTGTGGGTTTCGTCCCTACCCAGTTGGAGCATGTACGGGAGGCAACCAACCAATGTTCCTCTCTCACATCTATGTTTCTCTCCTTCTCCCTCTCCCTCCCTTCCCTTCTCTCTAAAATCAATAAGCATGTCCACAGGTGAGGACTGAGGGGGAAAAAAGACTTACTATAAAGTTACTGTGATCAAACTGTTGTATTGGAGAAAGAATGGACAAAAATATCAATGAAATAGGACACAGAGCCCAGACATAGACCCACATGAATATGGTCAACTGATCTTTAACAAAACAGCAATGGCAATACAATGAAGCAAAGAGAGTCTTGTCCACAAATGGTTCTGGAGCAACAGGATATTCACATGTCAAAAAAAAAAAAAAAAAAAGAATCTAGTCACAGACCTTACATTCTTCACAAAAATTAATTGAAAATGTATTACAAATCTAAACATTAAATGCAAAACTATAAAACACCTACAAGATAACATGAGAAAACTTAGGATGCCCTCCAGGGTTGTGGCTGAGGAAGCCTGGTCTATGCCACTGGGCCTGGGAAGGTGGTGCAGGGTGGTTGCCTGGCCTGATGAACTGATAGAATGCGGAGCTCCAGTGGATCATGTTGAAAATGCAACCACACATCAGGAACTTGGTTATGGTGTCTCAAGTTCGGTGGTCTGGCCCACAGTGATGTGGAACACATGTCAGTCCAGTGCCGGGCCCTGGATAGAATTAAGGGTGCCAGTCCTGGGACCTCCCCATGAGAGGATAAACCTTGTATAAAGTATACCAGACACTCCTTCACAACCACTCTACTCTACTCTTTCTTCCTGGGATGCTTTGGGTTGGATTGTTTCTGTCTGGGACACACTGAAACAGCAGTAGGGAAGCTATTGATGCTGGGAGGACTTGGGATTTGGTGGTTTGTTGACCTTATATTACTTATAACTGGAGGGCTGATGCCAAGTGATGGCAGCAATTGGCGCACTGCTTATGAAAAAGAGCTGCTCTTATGGCCCAGAGAGGTCAGTCTTCTGAATTCATCTCTACAGGTTCAAAACCCTTCCTTGATCAGACCTGACCATTACTTGCATTCTTTGGAGGGAATGGGTTTGCTTAGGAAGTTTTCTTTCAACTACAGATTTTCAATCTAAATTTTGCTTGGTTCAAGCAAACAATGTTGCAAGAACCAAGTTTATACCTTTCCCCATGCACAAAATATACAGGCTAGCAACTAACTTATAAGCTGCAAAAGGGTTCCTATGCTCTTTATTTCTATACATGGCTACGTCTTCAATCCTGTGGAGCAAGTGGACCCACCAAGATAAGCAAGGTGAATATTTTTAGCCTTGTGCCTTTTGTGACCCTGAGGCTCATGCAGAGGAGAACTGAAGCTGAACCAATGAAAATCTTCAGCAGAAGCAGAAATGGCCATGGATTTAATACACATTGAAATTTCAACTTTCTAAATTTAAACTGCTTTACAAGACTTGCCAACCTGGCATGCTGTTTGGGTATTATCAACAGGTAGATTGAAACTCAAAATAGATTTGTTTTGCCAAAAGCCAGGCAATCGAAGTGACCTATTCTATTAGTAAACCTTATTGTTTTGCCTCTATCATGGTTAAGAGGCTATAAACACACAGAACTTTATATATACATAATATGTATATATTATATAGGCCCTGGCTGGCGTAGCTAGGTGAATTGAGCATGGACTGCGAACCAAAGCATTGCAGGTTTGATTCCCAGTCAGATCACATGCCTGGGTTACAGGCCACGGCCCCCAGCAACCGCACATTGATGTTTCTCTCTCTCTCTCTTTCTTTCTCCCTCCCTTCCCTCTCTAAAAATAAATAAATAAAATTTTAAAAATATATGTATGTATTATATATATATATAATTTTTCATTCCAATCATGGTCTGAAAACCAACAATACCAGACCTGTCTGGGTTGCACTCTCATCTTGGCAGAATTTTCCTACCTAACAAGTAGCATTTATCAGTTTAGAGAGCCCATGCTGGAGGCCGGTAAAAAACAATGTCATCCAAATGCCTATAAAACTGTTCTTCATGATTAGATAAGATGAAGAGCATCATGCTCTTGGAAAGAAAGACAGACTGTTATTTAAAGGAGATTATTATTGAGTGCTAGACAGATTTAGGATGTGATTTGTGGGGAGAAGGAGAAACTGAGAACTTTCTATCAAAATAAGCTTGGTACCATAAGCTTTCGCTGTGGCTACAGCAGTCAGTCATAGAGAAAGGGACACACCCAAGCTTTCACATTCCCAAATCACTGGGAATAAAGGAAATGTTTTGAATAGTAAGTGGTTTTATAAACTTAGTTCCTGTCCTTTGCAATCCAAGTTGAAAAGAACTGTTAAATACACATAAAAGAAGGACTTTATGGACAAGTCAAACTAAGATCCTGCTATTTGGAATAACTTATACATTCTTGAAGCAATTAAGGTAGAGCTATCCAAAGTTTAGTTTCATAACAATTGACTTAAAGACCAAGAATCACAGTTAAAATAACTCAGGATGTGCTCTATCCTTATGAAATGGCTTTTCTAAAAGCTTCAGCTTTATAACCCCTTATCAATGTGATCACTGTTTTTATACTATTAAATGGTGGCAATTGTGTAAAAATTAGGACAGATTATTCTGTTCTGTCTTGAAAGTTCTGTACCACACTGACCTTAACCTGTTGACGACAATAATAATTGGTAGATTTTTTCATCTCTATAATCTCTATACTCTAAGCCAGTGTGTTTTAAATTGTGGGTCATGAAGAAACTGGACCCTCTCTCCAGAAAAATACAAAAACACATAAAATTTTGCATAGATACCATATTTTTCAAAAAATCTCACTTCTAAAGAAGTCCAGAAAATAAACTAAAATTAAAATCTTACCCAAAATAATATACTACTTTAAGCTACAAATTCTGCTTCATCTCACAACTTTTTTTATAAATTTCCTTACAGGTAGTCACAAACCCCATCAAAAGCTATCTTCTTTAAAACACACACACACACACGCACACTTTGGCAGCTTTCAGACTCAAATTATTAATGTTGCCAGGAGGGAAAGCTTGAGTAAAATGATTAGGTCTGTAACTTGTTGAGGTCTCTGTTTATAGAAGCCCTTCCCACAGCCAGAAAAGCTGTTGAAGACCAAAGTTGTTTCCAATGCTAGATTGACAACTGGCGAATCTTTAATAATCTGTGACAATCACAATTGCCTGTTTCAATTTGACCTATAAATGGTTTCCATCCTCTGTATCCATACACCCTGGCCAAATGTGATACAACTTGAGAAATTGACTGTGTAAGGGGATATTATTAAAAATTGGATTTCCTTTGAAAAAAATAAAATAAGATAAAACTAGATGACCTTGGGTGGTAACTTTCTAGATATATCATCAAAGGCATAATCCAGGGAAAAAAAACATTGATTAGCTGGATTTCATTAAAATTAAAAATTTCTGCTCCATGAAAGGTAATGTCAAAAGAAAGAAGACAAGCCACAGACTGGGAGAAAATATTTACAAGAGACATCTGATAAAGAACTGTTATCTAAAATATACAAATGAAAGTTAAAACTCAACAAGTGATGGGGGGTAGAAGGAGACAACTGTAATTGCACAGCAATAAAAAATAAAATTTAAAAAACAAGCCAATTTAAAAATGGACCAAAGGCCATAACAGCTCACCAAGGAGGATATACAGATGGCAAATGTATATATGAAAAGATGCTCACATAATATGTCACCAGGGAAATGAAAATTAAAACAACAAGATACCTCTATATACCTATTAGATTGGCCAAAGCCTACAACACTGAAAACTCTAAATGCTGGTGAGGATTTGGAGCAACAAGAAATCTCATTCATTGCTGGTGAGAAAGCAAAATGGTATAGCCTCTTTGGAAGAAAGTTTGTGGTTTTGTACAAAACTAATATATTTTTACCATATGATCCAGCAATCATGCTCCTGGGTGTTTACTCAAAGGAGTTGAAAATTTGAGTCCAAACAAAACCCTGCAAACAGATATTTTATAACAGCTGAGTCCATAATTGCCAAACAGGGAAGCAATTGAAGTGTCCTTCCAGTGAATGAGTGTACAAATTGTGGTACATCCAGACAATGAAATGTTATTCAGCACAGAAAATAAATGGCTGTTATTCATAAAATGACATGGAAGAACTTTAACTAACTGAAAGAAACCAATCCAAAAAGTCTACACACTGTATGTTTTCAACTATACAACATTCTGAAAAGGCAAACTGTAGAGACAGTACAAATACCAGTAGTTTCAAGCAGTTTGGAGGGAGTACGGAGGCAGTGAAACACAGAGGATTTTTAGAGCAGTGAAAATATTCTGTATGATGCCATAATGATGGATACATGTCATTAACCATTGTCCAAACCCATATAATGTACATACCATCAAATGGACTGTAATGTAAATTACAGACTGTGGGTTATAATGATGTGACAATATAAACTTATCCCTTGCAACAAATGTACCATTCTGGTTGAGGATGTTGATAATGGGAGATGTTATGCATGTATAAAGAGCCCAGAATATATGGGAAATCTCTGTACCTTCCCCTAATTTTGCTGTGGATTTAAAACTGCTCAAAATATAGTCATTTAATTTTTTTAAATTCCAATAGACACTTTTATAAAAATAGAAATAGAAAAAACAATCCTAAAATTCATATGGAACCACAGAAGACCCTGAATAGCTAAAGCAATCTTGAGTAAGAACAAAGCTAGAGGCGCCACACATCCTGATTTCAGATTACATTACAAAGCTACAATACTCAAAATAGTATAGTATGGACATAAAAACAGGCATATAGACCTATGTAACAGAATAAAGACCCCAGAAATAAACCTATACATATATGATCAACCCACTACTCTTTGACAAAGAACCAAGAACACAAAATGAGGGAAAGATAGTCTCTTCAATTTTTGATATGAGGATAAACTGGATATCCACATACCAAAAAAAATGAAAGTTTAACTATATTATACTATATTAAAAATCAACTACAAATGAATAAATACTTAAATATAAGACTTCAAACCATAAAATTATAGAAAGTATAGGGAAAAGGCTCCTTAACATTGGTCTTGGCAATGATTTCTTGGCTATGGCACCAAAAACATACAAAGAATTGGAATTATATCAAAATAAAGAGCTTCTGCATAACAGACAAAACCACTGATAAAATGAAAAGACAACCTATGCCTTTTATCTACAAACCTTATATCTAGTAAAGGTTAATATCCAAAATACAAAAGAAGTTCCTATAACTCAGTAGCACAAAAAAAAGTAACCCAATTTAAAAATGGGACCTGAATAGGCACTTCTCCAAAGAGGACACACAAATGGCCAGCAAGTATGTAAAAAGATGCTCAACATCACTAATCATCAGGAAATGCACATAAAAACCACAATGAGCTATCACCTCACACTTGTTAGGATAGCTATTATCAAAAATCAAAGATAAGTGTTAGCAAGAATGTAGAGAAAAGGGAAAGCTTTTACACTATTGGTGGGTATGTAAACTAGCAAGGCCATTATAGAAGACACTATGGAGTTTCCTAAAAACATTAAAAATAGAACTACCTTATGATTCAACAATCTCACTTCTGTATATGCTCAAAGGAATTGAAGTCAGGATCATGAAGTGACATCTGCACTTCTATTTTCATCGCAGCACTATTTGCAATACAAAAAATATATAGAAACAGCCTAGACGTCTATCAACAGATGAATGAAGAAAATATGATATATACATATAACAGAATATCACTGACCCTTAAAAAAGGAGGAATTTTGTCATTTGCAACAACATGGATGGCTTGAAAGAACATGTTGCCAAGTGAAATAAGCCAAACACAGAAAGACAAATACAGTATAATCTCACTTACATATGGAATCTAAGATAGTTAAACTCATAGAAGTAGAGACTAGAAGCATGGTTACAGAGGATGAAGCATGGGGAAAGTGGAGAAGTGATGTTCAAAGTTTTAGTTATGCAAAATAAGTAAGTTCTGGAGTTCTACTATATAGCATAGTACCTATAGCTAACAATGCTGTTTTTCATACTTAAATTTTTCAAAAAAGGAGATGGTATGTGAAGCGTTAATAACAATAATGATGATGATGATGATGGTGGTGGTGGGCAGGAGGAAACTAGGAGGTGATTGTCCATGCATATGTCTATACTGGTAATGGCTTCATGGGTATATACTTATCCTCAAACTCATCAAATTGTATACATTAAATATGTATAGCTTCTTACATGTCAAGCACATCTCAAAAAAGTGGCTTTTGAAAGTTAAACAAAATGTAATTGTGTCCAAGTGTGAGATTTCATTTAAAATGGAAGTGGAAATTATATACTAGATGGCGATATAGACAGACATGGCTCTCCTCTTTGCACAACCACATCAAAATTACAACTAAAATATAGCTCAACCATCAGTCAGGAATGCCAGAAATTGAGTTCAATGGAACTCTGTCAACTATGGAACTGAAGGAACTACATCCATTCAGACTGGTAGGAGGGGCATGGACATGAGACTGGCTGGCCCCACACCCACATGGATAAAACTTCAGAAGGGATATCTCAGGAGTGAGGAGTCCCAGACCCACACACCAGGACCCCAGCCCAGGATTCCACTGCCAGGAAGATAAGTCCCCACAACTTCTGGCTGTGAAAACCAGAGGGGATTGATTTGGTGGAGGAGACTGCTGGAGCCCTAAGCAGTTCCTCCTGGGGAACCCACACACAGACTCACCTACTCAGACTCTCTCCCTCTGAGCTCCAGTACTGGGGTACCAGCTTGAAGGGCACCAGTGGTATACAGGGAGAAACTGAAGTATCTGGTGTCAGGGCAAGCAGAGGTTATTGTCCCTTTGCTGAGACCTCCCCCCACAAAACCAGTAGGCTGGTGCTGTATCTGAGATTCCATCAACCTGGCTAACACTGTGACTCATCTTGGAGATACACAGAGGCTCTACCCAACCCAATTTATGGATCAACCTAAGCTGCTTTTCCATATGAATGGCTAGTCTTGGCTCCTAAATCCTATGAAACAAGCAACAGCTGGCTTCAGTGAGCCTTAACAGCAGCCAGATTAGATTCACAGCTTGGCTTCACCTGGGAATCTGGAAGCCCCGCACAAGTAGCAGCCATCTCAGATTGCTTTACAGTTCAGGAAGAATGATCCTGGGCAAAACACAGCTGGGCACAGACCCTGGCCTGAACCACCTGGGAAACCCTAGGGCCAGCACAATGAGTGGACAACTACAGACCACACCAGAGCACCACCACCCTACCCCTTCATAGCTGACCCTCCACAGAGAATGAAGGTTGGTGGTCAGTGGTCAGAGCCAGTCCGTGCACCTGACTGGTCTGGGTAAATCCCTCCCATTGATCTGCCAAAAGCAACCAAGTCTCAACTACAAGAGGAGGGTGAACTCAGCTCACACAAAGGGTGCACCTCGAGTACCCAGCTTGGGTGATAGGGGAGGCTATGCCACTGGACCCTGCAGGACACCTACTACATTAGACCACACTGCCAAGATACAGAGTCAAAGCAGCTCTACCTAATACATAAAAACAAATACAGGGAGGCTCCAAAATAAAGAGACAAAGACACATGGCCCAAATGAAAGGACAGATCAAAACTCCAGAAACAGAACTAAACGGCATGGAGATAAGCAATCTATTAGATGCAGAATTCAAAACATTAGTTATAAGGATGCTCAAGGAACTTGGTGAGGACCTCAGCAGCACAAAAAAGACCCAGTCAGAAACAAAGGATACACTGATTGAAATAAAGAATAATTTACAGGGAAACAATAGTAGAGAGGATAAAGCTGAGAATCAAAACAATGATTTGGAATGTAAGGAAGCAAAAAGCAACCATGCAGAACAACAAGAAGAAAAAGAGAATCAAAAAAATATGAAAAATAGTATAAACAGACTCTGGGGCAACTTTAAGAAGTCCAACATTCACCTCATAGGAGTACCAGAAGAAGAAGTGAAAGACCAAGGAATTGAAAATCTATCTGGAAAAATAGTGAAAGAAAACTTCCCTAATTTGATGAAGGAAATAGACATGCCAGTCCAGGAAGCACAGAGAGTCCCAGTTATGATGGATGCAAAGAGGCACACTCCAAGACACATCATTATTAAAAGACCAAAGGTTAAAGATAAAGAGAGACTCAGAAAAGCAAGGGAAAAGGTCAACCTCGTGGCACAACAGTAGCGCATCTCACTCTAGAAAAGCAAGAGAAAGGAAGTTAGTTATGGAAGGTTGCCAGATGGGAGGAGGGAGGGAGAGACTGGGTGAAGAAGTGAGGGGTCAAGAAGTACAAATAGGTAATTTCAGAATAGCCAATGGGGATATGAAGTACAGTATAGGAAGTAGAGTAGCCAAAGAACTTATACACATGACCCATGGACATGAACAATGGTGTGGGGATTGCCTGAGGGAGTGGGGGGTGCTGGGTGGAGGGAAGCAAAGGGGGAAAAATCAGCACAACTGTAATAGCATAATTAAGAAAATATAATTTTTTTAAATATAAAGTAAACAGAAACATTGAAAAGTTATGATTATTTTTGATGATTTCAAAAAGTTTTTTAAATATTGTCTGTTTCAAAAGCAAATTAAAATTATAAGTATGAATATAAAATTCTTACTGAAATTAAAGTGGATATTTTCTGATTTCTTAAAATTTTTTATTAAATTTTATTACATATTATTACAAAAATAAAACTGTTTTGAAATATAGCATTCAAGGTTTATCCAGTTGCCAATGTAAGCTGTCAGAATCATATCTCATACATGTTACATTAAATACAGTAGTAATACTGTATAGAATAATGTAAATGATTTAATAATTTAAAATGTGTCTCATTGGCCACATACAACTGTTATGGATACTGAACTGAGACAAACAAGGATGCTCAGTACTTAAGAAACATTTCATTCATGCAAGTATACTCATATAAGCATACTGTGTACAAGCCAAATGGAAGGGAGAATTTGACAAGTTTTTTCATTTGTCCTTTCACTTACCTAACAGCGTCTGCTGCTCCAACCCTCTCTCCACACTGTAAGCCATGTTTATCACCAACATCTGCAGAGGCATATTCCACTGGACCTCGCAACATTAAGAGGTAGTTGCCTTTTGTTTCAAAGATCTTGGCCAAAGTAATTAAGTCTTTCCCGGGGATTGAATGCTGTTAAATTGCAAGAATGACATCTCCAGTTATGAATCATACTGTGCCAGAGCTGAGCTCCAGATCCCCAGAAAGAGGCACCAGTGTTTGAGCTCTGTGATCAGTGGTTCTCAACTGGGGATGACTATGCACCCATCCTATTCAAGGCCATTTGGCAAAGTAAAGACGCTGTCACAGGTGGTATGAGGGGGTATGCTACTGACATGAAGGGGGTGGAGGCCAGAGATGTTATTAAAAGTCCTACAGTGCCCAGGACAGCTCCTCACAACAGAGAATTATCCACCCCAAGATGTCAGTAGTGCCAAAGTGAGGCAGGTGGCAGAGGTGGAGAGAGGCCCTTCCTTCTTAGCCAGGATTAAAGGCAGTTTTGTC
>PVIA01019207.1:0-11068 GCA_004024845.1 Tonatia bakeri | reverse complement strand
CTCCAGCCACGTGGTCCTCTCACCTCCAGGACCACGGGAGTCCCCACTCAGCCAAATCCACATGGTTCTCTTCTATGGCTGCCGTGTCTGGGTTTAAATCCCCGCGCCAATCTTCCTCTGCAGCCCTATTTCTGACTCCTCCTACACTCGGCCACACTTGCCCTCAATCTGCTGTCCTTTCCAGCTTTTCTGGTCACCACCATGGGTCTGGGCAAGTGTCACCCCATGTCCTGGGACCAATCTCCTTGGAGCTCCCATGCAAGCGCTGTAACTCAGGGGACCTGCCCCCCAGTCACGTCTCAGGGAGGTGTCCCTTTCCATCCCCCTGGCCCAGAGCATGGCCATAGCTATTTAGCATATTCAAGCAACTGGCCCAAGGCTATAGGTATGTTAAATGACAATGCCATGGATTAGCTGCAAAGCTGCCCTGAATGTTCTTGCTCTGTGTGCCCCTTCCCCCAACTCACACCTGTAGGGGGGGGAAGGGGTAAAAAAAATCTTAGAATCTCTGGACACCTTGAGTTCTGGGCCCCATTTTAAATGTCCATTTGGGGTCCCCCCCTCTTGGCTGCACCCTGTAACATGGTGACCTTGGGGATCCCTCCTTCTGCACCCCTTTAAACTTTCAACCATATTTGAGTTTATGCTAATAATATAACTCAGGGTGGGCTTTTAGATAACTTCAGCAGGGGGGCCTGTTGCCAGAGGAACTGACCATTTAATTAAAGTGTTGGAACTTTTAGCCCTCTTGATCTCTGGCAAGGATACAAGGCTAGGAATTGAATTTGATAATCAAAGGCCACTGATTTAATCAATTTTGCCTATATGATGAAATCTCTGTTAAAACAAAACAAAATAACTCTACTTTGGCTGGTGTGGCTCAGTGGATTGAGCACCAGCCTACAAAACAAAAGGTTACTGGTTCAATTCCCAGTTGGGACACATGCCTGGGTTGTGGTCCATGTCTCTGGTTAGCGATATGCAAGAGGCAACCAATCAATGTATATACTGCACAATGATGTTTCTCTCCCTCTCTTCCTCCTTCCCTTCCCTCTGTCTAAAAATGAATGAATGAATGAATAAATAAATAAATAAATAAATAAAACATTTTTAAAAATTCTCTAAACAGCAGAGCTCAGAGAGATTCCTGGTTGGTAAATACATTAAAAGGCTGGAAGAATAGTGCACCTTGAGAGAGCATAAAACTCCTACCCTTCTCCCATACCTTGTCTTATCATCTCTTCTATTTGACTATTTTTGAGTTGTATCCTTTATAAACTAATAAACATAACTAAAGAATTTTCCTGAGTTCTATAAGTCATTCTAACAAATTATTGAAAATGAAAAGGGGGTGTAGGAACATCCAATTTACAGATGGTTCAGCAGAAGTATGGGTAATGCCCTGAGGACTTGTAGTTGGTGTCTGAAGTAGAGGTAGTCTTGTAAAACTGAACCCTTACACCTGTGTGGTCTGATACTAATTTTGGTCAGTTAGTATCAGAATTGAGTTGGATGGAATTGAATTGAGTTGAATTATTGGACAGTGAGTTGGTGTCAGAGAGAATCTGAGAGTTGGTGCTCAAATGCACAGTTACAGGCAGGCTTCTTTTTTTGGCTGCAGGAGGAGACACGTTTGGGAAAGGGGCCTGGGCAGGCAGGTCTGCTCAGTGCATTCGGTGTATGTTTGGTGCTCAATACCTGAAGGAGACATGATTATTTAAAAGAAATATTTCTGAAATGCCTTCTAACACAGGGAAATCTAGGGTATTCTAATAAATGTTATGGAACATTTACCAAAGATTTTGATTTAAAATCATTACTTATGCCCTTCTCATTCAAGTTAGTCTCACATGACAATTAAGGCCTGGCTTATCAATCTCATTTTGAGTTTGTACAATATAAAACCTTCGTTTAAAAAAATGCCGATTCCTCAATTATTTGCAACCTTTTCAAAATCAGATGCCAAGACCCTCACGTAAGCTGCAAAGAGATACACGTGTTAGCTAGAGAGGAGGTGGATAAGTTAGGGGGTGGTCAGGAAGAAAAACTGCTGAAAAAGAGACAGTTTCAGCTTGATCTTGAAGGTAAAGAGTGAAGGCCCCCTAAAATTCCCCACAGCCCATAGTTGGGGGCTAGGAAGTGGGGGAAGCTGACGATATGGCTTAAGATACTTTGCATAACAAAAGGCAAGCTAGTATTTCTGCTACTGCCCCAGGCACAGGGTGTCTTTGTGACTCTGAGAGCATTCAGGGACTTGTGCCATAGCCAAGGGAGGTGAATGCCTTTCCCTGGAGTCACCTGTGTCATGGGAACTCTTGCTCTGACTAAAGATAGCAGCTGAAAGAAGGTAGAAGATACAGGAAACTGGAAAATGTAGCTCATTTTTGGGGGGGTGGACATGCAGTCGCAAAGGAAGATCAGGGTCAGGATTTAAACTAAGGGAGGGCAGAGACAGAGAGGCAGGTCTTCCATGAGGGCATAGAGTGTAGATAACAACCTTGCTGGTCAGTTTTGAAGAGGGAAGCTACGTGAGAGAGTTTCAGCCTTGCTACCCATAGGGAGGGCGGAGCTATGTCTGCTTCTCTGAACAGGCAGACATAAGGAAGGAGGCATGAAGGATTCAGCCATGAGGTCTGAGAGAAAAAGCAGCAAGCAGCCATACAGTTTGTAGCCAGGTTTCTGCCCTGTGGCTGGGTGTAGTAAGGAAGAGGCAGCTATGAGATCATGTGATCTGTAGTGTAGGAAGCAGGCATGCCGATCTGTAGAGAGTAGGAGCTGGCGTGTGAAAGAGGAGTCCTGCTGGGAAGCCTTCCTGAAGAAGATGCCAGCAAAGCTAATGGACCTGGGAATTGCAGGAACCTGTTGAACCAAGCATGGATTAGGGGAAAATGTCTGGAATGCTGAACTCTGACCAGGGAATGCTGACTTCAGCTTCTCTGGAGCATGTGCAGAGAATCCACTCTCTTGGAACATGTGTTTTCCTGGACTTCACTATAGGGAACCTATCCACTTGGAATGGCAAATGTAGCCCAGCTCTATCGGAAAACTGATAGGCACGAGTTGGCACACAGGAGCCAAATCCACGGATCAGCTTTCCCATGGGCAACTGGGCCTGTATTATACCCAGGCTGCTGTGAGGCTTGCTTTTGCTAAAACTCCCTCACACTGAATTGAAGCAGAAAATGTTTACTGCATCTCTTTAAAGTAACTTCCTGAAGTCTGTGCTAATTCTCCCAAGGACAGAGTGTAACTGGACCAATCACTCTTATCATTCCCTTGCATTTGCAACATTTTTTCCTTGTTAATCTGTAAAAAGTAATCGGTAACACTCTTTCCTTTGGTATCTATAAAAAGTCATCATCTAAAGCAAACCTGAGCATAATGAATGAAAACATTCTTTGATGTCTGCTACTAGAAAGCAATAAAAGCCTGTCCAGGCTGGGGTTGAGGTGCTCTCTCTCTCAGACAGTGGCCATGCCATTCCTTTTTCTCCACAGGACTTCTGCAGTCCGTGTGAATTTGTTCGCCCCATCCACAACATATGGACTCCACAGGACGGAGTCCGCATCACTTCACAATAATCCAGTGTAACATGGCACATGTTTTCCTGGACTATTACATGGAGGCTGAGAACAACATAACCAGATCCTGCAGCAGAGAGCTGCTGTGAGAAGATGGAGACTTTACAACCCACAAGTGCATTTCCAGAAGGGATGGACAATCGTTTGTACGGCTGACTTAAGAAGAGATAAGGATGTGGGGAACTATTGGTTGGCTTATAGCCTGATGGGGAGCAAGGGAGTGCTGGGTCTTGTGGGGAACAGGGCTCTGAGAAGTGCTATCAGCACCCCCAAGGTTGGAATCCTGTAAATGAAAACTTGCTTGCTCCAACACTAATTGTTGGGTCATGCATCAAGGCACAATATGCATGGGCCCCACTTTGCCCAGTTACAACTTGACAGAGTGGTTTTTCAGTTAGAGTGTAAATGTATTAATAGAACAAGTTACCAATACAGAGGACACTTTCCACCTTAGGCCTCCTCTTTAGTGTTTTCTAGACGTGTTATAAAATCTCAATCAATACATTCTGCAGTGGATTCTAAAGCCACCAGTCTGCGAAACACTGGCTTCTGCTGTGGACTGATTTGTGCTCCCTGCCCAATTCATGTATTGGAGCCCTATCCCAAGTGCGACTGTCTACAAACTGTTTTTAGGAAATGATTAAAGTTAAAAGATATCATAAGAATGGGGCTGTAATCTTACAGGATTCTGTCTTATAAAAATAGGAAAAGAGCTCTTTCTTTTTCTCCCCTCCATGTGAAGACACACAGTGAAGAGCCTGTCTATGAACCAGAAATAAAGAAAGAGAGCTCTAACCATGAATCAAATTGTCCGGCAGTTTGATCTGGGACTCCCACCCTCCACAATTGTGAGAAATGAATTACTATTATTTAAGCCACCCAATTTTTGTGGTACTTTGTTATAGCAGGATAATTAAGGTAAGAAAATTTCAGAAATAAAGAAATGACCAATCCATTGTCAGCTACAGAGAAGAGACCCTTATTCCAGTATCCAGTCTATGCTATGAAGAACCAGGTGTGTGGTTATTCTTGGGGTGAAAGCTGGGATCAAGGGCTAGGAAACAGTACAAAGGAACTTCTGAAATACTGGTAATATTCTATTTCTTGATATGAGTGTGATTACACAGGTGTATTTTCTTTGTGAAACTTCATTGGGCTTATACTCAGGATTGTGTACTTATCTGCATGTATTTGCCACTTAACAAATAAATGACAATATTCAAATTAAAAGTTCCTAGAATTGTGAAGATAAAGAGATAACATATGTAAATGTAAACAATAATGTAAATGGAGACACTTTAAAATGGAGCCTGAGCTTCTATTTCAAAGGAACTGACTGCTCATTTCTCAAATCTTTGGAAAGTTAAAACAGGAAAAAATGACCTTTGAATTTGTAACAGGTGCAGAATGAGGTTCAGAACTTGGGGTGCCGGGGAATATAGGAACTCCCCCCCTCCCACAGCCATTGCTTAGGGGATGGAGAAGTGGATAGACCCATTGAGAGGCACTTTGCATATCAGTAATAGCTGGCTAGCTTCATAGATATGTTAGGTAGCTGTGGTAGGCACTCTGAGCCAGGGAGATGGGCATGACTTTAACCCACAATATAGCCAGGAGGCATTTCCCCAGTTGTTGCGCCTGTAGGAGAGCAGGAAGGGGTTTCCTTTACATCACAGGGCCATGCCTGCCAGGACTAACAATGGCAGCCAGAGAAAGACAGAATAGTGGAGGGCTGGCAGGGATAGCCAATTGTGGGAGGAGTTGGAAATGGAGATATGAAGGAAGATCCAGGCTGGGATGTAAAACTCAACCACAGGCCACCATGCCTTTTGGCCATGCAGGTTGAAAGGGTTTAGAAGGATCCCCCGCAGCCTGCCATGAGGAGGTACCACATGGTTTCAGATTAAGAGCTAGAGAACGCTGCTACAGGGCTGAGGGAACTGTGGAATGCAGGACCTGTCCAGCCAAGCATAGATTAATGGGGGATGCCTGAGATACTGAGCTACAATCAGGAATGCTAAGGTCAGGCTTCTTTTTGTTTTGTAAGAGAGGGTATCTGGTTGGCATATTCTGAAACTAGCCTGATTTAACAAAAGGGAGGCAGGACTCGTGTGTGTGTGTGTGTGTGTGTGTGTGTGTGTGTGTGTGTGTGTGTTAAAGGGAGTGGGATTTAATGGGAAAGTTCTACCATTATTTAAACCTGTATAACTTTTAAATAAATAATCCCTTTCCTTTTTTACCAAACTCTGGTATTGAGAGCCACAGTTTTTTCCAGTGGCAGGCAATAGAACCCAGTGGGTCTGTTACAGATTGAGCCTAAAGCAACATTGTGTCCCAAAGAACTATTTGCAAAGATAACAAAAAAAAGTTCATGACTAATAGGCTGAAAATTAAAAACAATGTTTAGAATTAGCATCGATATGTTAGTTTATCTACCTTCCTTTCTATTTGGTGTAATTGTCTCCCTTCCCTTTCTCATAAAAATACGCATTATCTTTGTCTTGTAATCGGAACACTATCTGGGCTTGTCTAAATTCCTATCTCCCAAATAGCTATTCTTTTAGATCTCTAATGAATGCTTGTTCTTTTTCACTTTGAAAGGCTTTTTTAAAGTACATTTTATTGACTATACTATTATAATTGTCCCATTTTTCTCCCATTTATCCCCCTCCATCCTGTAACCCCCTTCCTTCAACCATTCCCTTCCCCCCTTGTTTCATGTCCTTGGGCTGCACATATAAGTTCTCTGGCTTCTCCATTTCCTATAGTATTCTTAACCCACACACCGCCACCCCACCCCATCTATTTTGTACCTACCAATTATGCTTCTTACTCCCTGTAACTTTTCCCCCAGTCTCCCCGTCCCCATTCCTGCTAATAACCTGCCATGTGATGTCCATTTCTGTGGTTTTATTCCTGTTCTAGTGCTTTGTTAAGTTTTCTTTTTTTAAGGTTCAATTGTTGATAGTTGTGTTTGTTGTCATTTTGCTGTTCATATTTTTGATCTTCTCCTTTTTCTTAGGTAAGTCCCTTTAACATTTCATGTAATAAAGGCCTGGTGATGGTGAACTCTTTTAACTTTACCTTCTCTGGGAAGCACTGTATCTGACCTTCTATTATAAATTATAGGTTTGCAGGATAGAATAATCTTGGATGTAGATCCTTGCCTTTCATGGCTTTGAATACTTCCTTTTAGCCCTTTCTTGCCTGTAAGGTTTGTTTTGAGAAATCAGCTGATAGTTTTATGGAAACTCCTTTGTAGGTAATTGTCTCCTTTCTCTTGCTGCTTTTAAGATTCTCTCCATATCTTGGGTAATTTAATTATAATGTGTCTTGGTGTGTTCCTCTTTGAGTTCAACTTCTTTGGGAGTCTCTGGGTTTCCTGGACTTATGTCTGTTTCCTTTGTCCAATTGGGGAAGTTTTCTTTCATTATTTTTTCAATAAGTTTTCAATTTCTTGCTCTTTCTCTTCTCCTTCTGGCACCCCTATGATTTGGACGTTGGAACATTTAAACTTGTTCAGAGGTTCCTAACCCTCTCCCAATTTTTTGAATTCTTGTTTCTTCATTCTGTTTCACTTGAATGTTTATTTTGTCCTTATGTTCCAAATCATAGATTTGTGTCCTGTTTTCCTTCCCTTCACTGTTGGTTCCCAGTATATTTTTCTTGACTTCATTTTGTATAGCCTTCACTTCTTTTATTTTGTGGCTGTTCTATCATTTCTGTGAGCATCCAGATTGCCAGTGTTTTGAACTCTGCATCTGATAGGTTCGCTATCTCCTCATCGCTTAGTTCTTCATCTGGAGTTTTGATCTGTTGTTTAACTTGGGCCATATGTCTTTGTCGTGCACCTGTTACTTTGTAAGTGGTGGAGCTTAGGGATTCACCAGGTTGGGGTAACACACTTGGCTGTGTTGTGGGGGATGGGTGCAAGAGGGAACAATGCTGCTTGCTTGGCTCTCTGCCTGCTTTCAATCACAAGCAAATTGGGCTCTTCTGGTGCTGATTCCCAGGTTGGTGGGCTTATGTACACTCTAGGACCTGTGGGTCTCTCCAATGAACCCTTCTGTGAGGCTGGGAGTTTCTCCCACCATTGCAACTTTGACAGATTTTTACAGCCAGAGGTTTCTGAGGCTTTTTTTCCCCACAGTGGAACCCTGGGTTGTGTACTTTCTCTGACTCCCCAGTTGTTCTTCATGGTTTATCTACATGTGAATGCACCATCCCCGGTTCACCAGCTGCCACCTCTCCCACCCCATCTGCCTGCTACTGCCTTGCCACATGTCCTCTCTGCCCCAGCTGCCTGTCTCCAACCCTCTTACCAGTCTGGAAGAGTGTTTCTTTTTTCACTTCTTGGTTGTTGGACTTCCATACAGTTCAATCTGGCACTTCTAGTTGTCTTTGTTTTTTTTTTTTTTTTAGATTTTATTTATTTATTTTTAGAGAGGAGGGAGGGAGGAAGAGAGAGAGAGAGAGAGAGAAACATCATTGTGCGGTTGCTGGGGTCCGTGGCCTGCAACCCAGGCATGTGCCCTGACTGGGAATCGAACCTGCGACACTTTGGTTCACAGCCCGCGCTCAATCCACTGAGCTACGCCAGCCAGGGCTTGTCTTTGTTTTTAAATTGGTTGTTGTCCTTCCTTTGTTTGTGTGAGGAAATGAAGCATATCTACCTATGCCTCTATCTTGGCCAGAGCTGAAAGGCCTTCTTATGTTTAAGTTAACATGAGGCAGCTGACAGTTTTGAGCATACAGGACACACTTGTTAGTTATTTGTCAATTCTCTTTAGTTCATTAGATAAAAGGCCAAATGAATATGCAAATGAGGAAACTGGGAGAGAAATCAGGAGTCCACAGAAAGAGTGGAGGGTACAGAAGAAAAGCGCAGATTTGAAGCTTGTACTCAGGCTCTTCTACCTGCCCACGAAGCCATTTACCCTCTCTGAATCTCATCTTCCTTTTCTGATCAATTGCCTCTAACAGGTGAGTTGCCAAGATAGTAGGAAGCTAGGAAAATTCGTGGGCCAATAAAATGGGGAAACTGAGGAATGAAAATTAAACCAGGCCAAACAATTTGAGCAATTTATATGCAGCTAGTGAATCACAAGACCTTATCTCTCCTAACCAAGGACACTTGAAATAAATAGTTTATAACTTGCTGTGGTCGGCTGCAGCTGGGTCAAGGGTCTCCTGAAGGTGGGTAAGGCGTCGGCGATGGGTAACAGACGACAACACGACTCAGAGGACAGTGAAGCTCTGTTCCGTTTATTGCAAGTACAAACAAATTTTTATATTTTCATTTTTGGCAGTGATTAACATTTGCAATTAGGTGAAGCAGGAAGTTTTTTACCCAAACATCTAGTCATGCTAATCTAGTAACCTATTAAATGCAAACAATTAGAAATAGCTGTATGTACAGAGTTTGAATGTCTTATTGTTTATTAAAATTCTCAGAATTTGTCATGGGGCAAAAGGATACGCTCGATTGGATAAAGGTCTCTGGTAATTATTTCTACATATTTGGTTTGTAATAGCTAACCAGCTTTTCTTATTTCTTTGCCTGTCTAATTCTAATTGATATATATTCCCATTCAAGGTAAAGGAGGGGCTGTTACTTCAACAACTTTTAGACATTCAGGGGCTATTTCACTAGAGGGGATTTTATTCTCTGATTAAGAAATTATTTTATACAACTTTATTGGAATTATTTGAATCAATAAACCTCAAATAAAAATATCTAACAATCCCACCACCTTTTAATCATCAAAACAAGCATGTAAGGAGAGATAGAAGGGAGATCTAGCCACAATAAACCTTTTGACTTAAAAGGTGATAGACAGTTTTATTAAATTTTATAGGATATAGGCCATTCTTGACTTTCTCATGTCTTATTCTATTTCTATATGGTTAATTCAGAAAGTTCCTTTTTGAAGCTGCTGCATGATAGGGGGAAATGTGGGCAAAATCCTTTGACAAGCTGGCGGAGTAGTGACCTGTTTTGCTTAGTAAAAAAACACCAGGGAGGTCTGCTTCGAGCTAACCTTTCCATGAAATTTAGACTATTATAAGGCACTTAAACTCCAACCTTATTAACCATTCTAATGCCATGTTCATTATATGCCCCTGTATAAGGCAATGGGGGATCTGGAACCCTCTGGAGACTATTAGCTCCTCTTTGGGGATACCATAATTTACCATTAATCCAATATGCTACCCAGGGGTATCCCTGGGCCGTGGGTAGGGGTCTATATAATTTTTTCTTGTTTTCTTGGAAGACTCTTTGTATCTGTGGGTAAGGAACAGGCGTGGGAAAGTCTACCAACAATTCAGCCTGTTATGACTGATTCATGAATTCTTTCATGGGAACAATCTAGGATAATTTCTTACTCAGGTTTATAAACACCTTGTTTACACGATTTGGGCATGATTCAATATTCTGAGGAGAACTAGTTGTCCCTTCAGAATTTCCCTCAAAATCAATCATTGACTGTCTTAAGCCTCTCTTTCCTCATGGCCTATTCTTATGTGAAATCAGGACACAAAGCAAGACCATGAATAATATCAACAAGGAATTATTAAGAGCAATCCCAGAAAAATTACCGCCCCCCTTTTGTATGCCACGTTCTCTTCCAGGAAGATGGATTCCTTGAATTCCTTCTTTCCACGTCCTGGACCTTGTCAGACAACAGGGTTGGAAGAGGACGTGGCAATAACTCATCTCCCTAGGCAGGGAATACTTAACTTCCCTGGCCATAAACCACAGTCCTTTCTGGAAGAAAGGAAGAGGAATTCCAGTGCTAATGGAGAGATTACACAGGAACAAAGGAGCTACCTTGGGAAGAAGCTATGGGATTCCCCTTTCAGCTCCCCCTCCCAAGAGAAACAGTACATCTGCTCTTCCCCAAGAATTTCCCCCTCCAAAATTCCTACATTTCTCCTATATAAACTTGCTTCTGAAAGCTCAAGGGAAGGGGGATGTTAGGGTTTTAACCTGCTACTTTCTCAGACCCACTACTCTCTCTGATATTAATAGAAGCACATTATAATCCAGTCCCTGTCTTTGCTTTTGGGCTGAACAGTGTCAGGAAGCATGAGCCTAGGACTCAGTAACCCTCTGGTTTCAAAGGTGAAAGAACATATGTAAAATCCCTGTCCTTGTTACAGAGCAAAACAAGGGGGGCCCGGGACGGTGATACTATTACTGAAAGAGACTCAGGTCCGTCTTGTCTGCCGCCTTAAAGGAAAGATATCTCTCAATGCCAGAGATTCGTGAAAAGGAAAGGAAACATTTATTTAGTGCTATACAAACTTAAAGTAGTGACCTAATGTCTTTACCAAAATCCTAAAGTCCCTTAAAACACCCACAAACACACTCAGTCCTTCCTTCCCCCTTGCCCAGTCTGGGGTACCGTATCTCAGGAAAGGAAATAGAAGTCCAGTCTCAGGCAGTGTCTGGTTATTCCCAGTAATTCATGCTCGGCTGGTAG